>CM064517.1:1660330-1785095 GCA_032716605.1 Paralithodes platypus
TTGTGGAAGTCGATCAGTTCAGTTAAACATGCCTCTTATTTCTAAATCCATGTTGGAAATCTTGTATCAGTTGGTTGTCTTCTATGAATTTTACAAAGTGTTTTTTCAATATCCTTTCAAAAACTGTTATGATATTTGATGTGAGAGCAATGGGTCTGTAATTCTTTGGCTCTTTATTGGATCCTCCTTTGTAGATTGGTGTGATGTTTGCCAATTTGAACATTTCTGGGATCTCTCCTGCGTCGAGCGAGTTTCTCCAAAGTTTTTGTAATGGGGTTGATAAGGATATTTTACATTCTTTTAAGATCCTGGTCCCAATACCATCTGGTCCAGGTGAAGCTGATGATTTCATTTCTTGTATTGCTGCTTCTATGTCTTTATTTTCTATTTGTATGTTTTTTTTTTTTTTTTTTTTTTAAGAGACAATGAACGGAGGAAGGAAAAACACAGATAAAACAAAAAGGTCCATGTGCCTAAAGGCATCCTCCATTCATAAAATGTTTGTAACAACTGGATTTAAACATTTGTTGATTGTAAGTTTGTGGAAAGCAATTCGAGGGAAGTGAATTCCAAAGAGTAGTAGCTCTGGGGATAAATGAATTCTGATAAGCAGAAGTTCTGCATTGTGGAGGAGAAAGTGTAAATTCATGGGCGCTCTCAGCTGCCCTAGTTCTACGGGGAAAGATGTGGAGAGGCGGCACAATTGAAGCAAGTTCCTCGGAACAATTGCTGTGAAAATATCTGTAGAATAATGCAAGGGATGCAACGTTTCTTCGTATGGCTAATGTAGGAAGGTCCTGTGTGATTGCAGGGTTATTGATTAATCTAATAGCTTTATTTTGAATTTTGTCCAAATGCCTCAATGCAACCACTCCACTTCCACCCCACAGAGGTGAACAGTAATCCATCTGAGAGCGCACATGACTTTTATATATTACGGCCAACTGCTCGTCAGTGAAGAATTCTCGAACTCTGTACAGGAGTCCCAGTTTTTTTAGAGGCATTCTTAGCAATGCTTCTAACATAATGTGTCCAGCTCAAGTTAGTAGTTAATGTTACACCGAGAATGTCAATACTAGGGGAAGTGGGAATATTTACATCATTAAAAAATATATGGAGTCGGTGAGATTATGTCGGTTAGAAAATTGAATGTACTTGGTTTTCTGTGCATTAAAGGAAACTAGATTCTCTTGTCCCCATTCATTAATTCTAGAAAGGTCCTGGTTCAGAGAAATTGCAGTGTTTATTTTTGAATTTATAAGATCGGGTTGGGTGAAAGAATTGGTAAATGTGAAGGAACTGTGGAGTGTTGCACAACTTGCACAACATGTGAAGGAAAATACAAGAATGAGGGGTAATAACGAACCTTCTAAACTCGATCTGATTTTTACAAAAGATCCTCACGAAATTAGTGATATAAACTATCTATGTCCTGTAGGTAAAAGTGATCACCTATTACTAAAATGGAAGTTGACCTCGAGTAATGCCAATAGATTAGACAATAGCTACATAAATGACAGATTGAATTATAGTAAAGCTGATTATGTATCCTTGAAAAGATATTTAGAGGGAGTAGATTGGGATCTTATTTTGAAGGAACGGGACGTACAAGGTAAATATAGTAGATTCCTCGAAATTTATAGAGTAGGAACCAATATGTTTGTCCCAAGATATAAAACTGGAAATTTTACTAAGCAGAAAGATTGGTTTAATTTGAAATGCAAAAGAGCTTTGGGTAGGCGTGATGCAGCTTGGGCTAGATTAAGAAGAAGGAACACTGAGAGTAATCGGAATAAATATAAACAGGAGAGGAATAGATATGTTAACATAATTAGGCAAGTTAAAATGAACTATGAGAATCTATCTATCTATCTATTGCCTGACGCCGTGATCCCCGAAGGGGTGGCCACGAACGAACCGCCCCCATGCACCTCTGTCCCCAGTCAGTCGACGCCCCTCCCCCCAACCAGCACCGCCTTCGTTCATGTAGTTCCTCACTCCATCCTTCCACCTCATATTCGGTCTACCTCTCCCCCTCTGTCCCTCCACCTCGCTCTCGTACACCCTCTTAGTCATTCTCTCGTACTATGAGAAGAACATAGTAAATAAATGTGAAAGTGACCCTAGATTATTTTATAAATATATAAACAGTAAGTTGAAGGTAAAGAAACAAATTACTAAATTAAGAGTTGATGCTAGGACGTATGAAAATGTATCGGACATGTGTGAGGTAATGAATAACAAATTGGGGTCAGTTTTTACTAGAGAGGAAGGTTTTGACGAACCACAGGCAGGAGTACTGGAGAGTGGTCTTAGTAAGATTGAAATAACTAGAGATGAGCTGTTATCTGCGATGAGAGGACTTGAAGTAAGGAAAGCTATGGGACCGGATGAAGTGTCTGCCTGGGTTTTAAAGGAGTGTGCAGAGCAATTAGTGGAGCCAGTGAGGGACATAATTCAAGCTTCCTTAGATAAAGGACAGGTTCCTGTTGAATGGAAAAGAGCTAATATCATTCCGATATACAAGAATGGAAACCCTGAGGACCCTCTAAACTATAGACCA
Source organism: Paralithodes platypus (assembly GCA_032716605.1). NCBI lineage: Eukaryota > Metazoa > Arthropoda > Malacostraca > Decapoda > Lithodidae > Paralithodes > Paralithodes platypus. The sequence goes on from CM064517.1 coordinate 1,662,894, forward strand.
GTTTCACTTACTAGTATTGTATGGAAGATTTGTGAAAAGCTAATTAGGAAGAGATGGATGAAAATGTTGGAGAGAAAGAAGATAATAACCCCAAAGCAATTTGGATTCAGAGAAGGGACATCTTTTGTTACCAGTTTGCTATGTTATTACAGTAGGGTGATAGATGTACTCCAAGAAAGAGGCGGATGGGTGGACTGCGTCTACTTAGACCTTTCCAAAGCATTCGATAAGGTACCACATAAGAGATTGTTATCTAAGCTTGAGACGCTAGGATGTGTCAGGGGGAGTTTGCTGAAATGGATGGAGAGCTATTTAACAGATAGGGAAATGAGGACCAACATTAGAGGAACTTACTCATCGTGGCGGAAAGTTGAGAGTGGTGTGCCGCAGGGATCTGTGTTGGCACCTCTCATGTTCCTTATGTACGTGAATGACCTGCCGATAGGCATAAACTCTTACATGTCAATGTTTGCAGAGGACGTAAAAATTATGAGACAAATAACAAATAAAAGTAGTTGTGAGGAGCTGCAAGGGGATTTAGATAAAATATGCGAATGGAGCACCAAGTGGAAAATGAAATTTATTATAAGTAAATGCCATGTGTTAAATATGGGAAGAAGTGTGAATAGACCAAATTGGGAGTACAGGATGGGAGATAATATAATTAGCAAGGCCGAAAAAGAAAAAGATTTAGGGTTGATTATACAAGATAATTTGTCGCCAGAGAAACATATTAACAAGCTCTTTAGCGGAATGTATGCAATGGCCGGGAATATGAAAGTTGCTCGGAACTACTTGGATGAGCCCATGGTAGCGAAAATTATGAAGCGTATGATTAGACCAAGATTGGAGTATGCAGCAGTGGTGTGGTCCCCGCATCTAAAGAAGCATATTCACAAGTTAGAAAGAATCCAGAGAGCAGTCACTAGATTGGTTCCAAGTCTCAGAGAACTGCCATATGAAGGGAGGCTAGACAAATTAAATCTACCGAGTCTAAAAGAGAGGAGAGAGAGGGGAGACATGATAATGATGTACAAATGTACCCGGGGGCTGGAGAGGCTGGATAGGGAGGATATATTAATTATGGATACAGGAATAACTAGAGGCCACAGCTACAAAGTAAAAAGACCTACCTGCAAGAACGATATCAGGAAGTTTAGCTTCCCCTATAGATGTATTGACAAATGGAATGGGCTGGAGGAGGAGGTGGTAGGGGCAAGGAACATCCATATTTTCAAGAAAAAATTGGATAAAAAGTAGACTGAGAGACGGGACAACACGAGCTTAGCTCAACTCCTGTAAACTACAATTAGGTAAATACAATTAGGTAAATATACTATTGGTCTTGCTTGATCTCTCTGCGGCCTTTGACACAGTGGATCACGAGTTGTTATTGAGTGATCTTTATGATTGTGGTGTGCGTGACTCCGCTCTCTTGCTTCTTGGGTCGTACTTGAAAGGTAGATCCCAGAGTGTGATGGTAAATCAAATGGTCTCGGACTCGACACCCCTGCAGTATGGTGTTCCGCAGGGATCAGTTATAGGTCCTATCCTATTTATAATTTATATCAGCAGTTTGTCTCTTCTGCTTCGTGCACATAATGTCACCTTTCACTTTTATGCAGATGACACCCAGATTTATGTGAGAATCAAATATAGTTGATATACGGAGTAATGGAATTGTTGATGTCTGATATCAAGAAGTGATGAGAGCGAGAAAACTTAAACTAAATGATGGTAAAACTGATATTCATCATCCGAGGAAATAGAAGAGCTGATGATATAGTAGTGCCCTCTCCATCAATGTGGGGGATCTCAGCTGCGACCGGCCAACTCTGTTCGAATCTGGGTGTATATGTGAACTCCCGATTAGATTTCAAAGAGCATGTAAACCAGATAGTTAAAAGTTGTTACTTGCACATCAGAAATCTCTATTTGGTGAAGCCGTTTATAACCAGACGTTGCCTCCTGACGTTGGTTCACTCATTGGTCTTCTCTCGTGTTGATTATTGCAATGCCCTGTTGGTGGGTCTTCCAAATTATATTTTAAAGAAAGTTCAGTCTGTTCTTAACAGGGCCGCAAGACTCATTTGGTGTTCCACCTAGAACTCCTACTACATCTCTTCACATAGAACTGCACTGGCTGCCAGTAAGAGCAAGAATAGAATTTAAGTTGTTTGGTGACTTTTAAGGTTCTCAAATTTGGTGAGCCTAGGTACCTTGCGGAGCTGCTCAGGCGCCCACCGGCACACCATGGTGTAGTTGTGCGTCATGACAATGACCCTTTTCGTCTCGATGAACCAAGGGCTTTCCAGCAGTCTTCTTTCTTTGAGAGGTCATTCTCCTACATGGCTCCGAGGTTGTATAACATGTTGCCGCTGTCCATGAGACAACTGAGTTCTGTTGAATGCTTCAAGAGACAACTTAAGACTTTTCTCTTTGAGAGAAGCTATGATCTTGAGAGAGGTGTCATGACAGATGGCTATAGAGTTTAGGCTGTTTTGCCACTGCTAGTGATTGTTAAATGTGTGTTGTATATAAGCCTTCTTTTGATGCATTGATTTTGTTCTTTTTTCTTTCTCTTTCCGAGCGCTAGTGAATTCTTCGGAAAAATTGGCGCTTATGAGAAATAAGTGACATGCTTATTATTATTATTATTATTAATTACATGTCTCGGTATCGGTATCTTTGATCGTAGCTGAGTCTAATTCCTTATTATTTCTCACCATAGTGGTTGGAGTGTGTTCTATTTTTAATATTTTATTTAGCTAAAGCGTTGTTTCCACATAGCGATTTTGATTAGTTTTTTTGCCTTTTTATTGTCTTGTCCTTGTTTTGGTTTGTTTATTTTGCAAGTTTTACAATATAATTCTTTACTAATTTATACATGGAGGTAGGGAGTGGTGCAACACATGGTAATGCATGGTGGACCCATGGGTGCTGGGGTGGGTGTGGCACGTGGTGTAGTGTATAGGGTCACCAGGGTTCGTGGTCGGAGGAAGGCCATTTTATTGGTATTATTATCACTTTATGGTATAGCTGTTAATATATTATATGCTAACTTTACTGAGTGGGCGGACGGCGGCCCAGTGGGTTTATATATTTATATTATTATTATTTTTTATTTTTTTTTTAGTTACTGTATAGTGTAATTATATTTATATATTTATTGTTAAGGCCTATACTATGCTAGGCCTTTTGTGGGCCAAAAGTTTTGTCAGGAGGGCTGGGAGTTTGGTCTTTTGTATGTTTATGTAGCCAGGCATTTGAAAATTTAGTTCGGTACTAGACGAGACAGAGAAAGGGGCGAGGGGACCCGAAAGTGGTTCTGGTCCTTAACCCGGGAACTGCTGGGAGACTCTTAACCTCAGAAGTGCGCATGGGGGTAATTAGACACCTCTGCCTGTGCGCATGTATTTGAGCTGTTTCCATCACTAAAATATCATTTTACCAGAATAGCATTATACTTATCCATATGCGCCTATTTAGGTGATTATAAAGGTAATTAACCTGTTACTGAAAACAGCGTTTGGATGTCGGCGATCAGGGCGACAATATGGGTGAGGCATCCTTTCCCGCTTCAAGGCTGGAGAGACACTGTCATCGATACTCTCTCTCTCTCTTGCACTCGCTTGCTAACAGGGATGACATGCCCTGCAGACTCGCTAAGTTAGCACAAAATACTCAGAATAAGGAATACAGGGAAAATAGGTGTAACTGAAGGAGGGGAGAAGTGGAGGAGGGGAGGTAGAGAGTGATATGCATGGCCCAGGGGCAAAAAAATAAAATAAAATACAATTGTATATAGGTCTTTCAATGTTAAAGTTGATTTTTTTTTTTCTTGACTCTTAGAGCTTCCCGTCCGCCGAGGAACTATTACGAGTCTTCAGTTTGGTTAAGAGTTCCCCCGGCGGACTGCGGGGTGACTCTTAAGAGTCAGAGAAAAATAAAATCAACTTTTGACATCGGAAAAAAAAAAAAAATTATTTATTTATTTATTTTTTTTGGCCCCTGGGCCATGCAAAATCTCAGTATTTTCCCTGTTATTCCCTTATTCTGAGGTATATTTTCGTGCTAACATTAGAAATCCGGTTACAGGGTGTGGTCATCACTGATAGCAAGCGAATGCAAGAGAGAGAGAGAGTATCGATCGACTGTGTCTCAGTGGCCTTGGGGGAAATTGGCGGGAAAGCAGCTTGCCTCACCCATACATTATACAACTCGCGGGCTATATCTCCGATTTTGACCATCCAAACGCTGTTTTCACTCGTTTTATTGTTGTTTCAGGTTAATACCTTTATAATCAACCCATAATAGGCACATATGGATAAGTATTAATGCTATTAATGGTACAATGAATATTTTAGTGACGGAAACACCTCAAATACGTCAGCACAGGGGGACGTTTCCAATTACCCCCATGCGCACTTGTTAGGTTAAGAATTGGAACTCAAACATTTTTGTTTCTGTTCGAGCTCTGTCTAGAATCGGCCACCCCCAGCTATGGGGTATATACCGGAGTATAATTATACAGACATACATATGTGTAGGGTGAGGAGTTTAGGTGGCCCTTGTATTACAGTATCATTACGAGCCTTTTACTTTACTGTACAGGGGTATTTTATTTTTCCGTTAAATTATTTCTCCTTCCTTTTTTTGTGGGTATTTTTGTGGGTCAATTTTATGTAAGGAGAGCTGGGGTTTGGCTTATGGTTATTTGTTTAGCCAGTATTTTTAAAGTTAAATTGGTACGTTTTGTGTGTAGGGAGTTCGAGATGAGCAGGGCGCGGTGGGTGAACTTTGGCACTGGGTGACAATACAATACTGTACATAATTTTTATTCTAGATTATATTTTATTTTCAATTGATCACTTTCTCTCCTTTTACAGAACGAAATTTAACTTCTGAATTTATTAGTATGATTCTACAGTACTGTACTGTACAGTATTTGATAATCCACTTATGATAAACGCTCAGAGGAAAATGGTACTACTGTATATACTGTAATTATTACGATTGACATACATAAAATTTTAAGACTGAGTGCTGCTCCACACATACAGTACGTGCAGTTTCAGTCTCTTGTCCTAATGGCGGCGTTCCAGGCTGTTCCAGTTCTGTTAAGGGCTGCTTCACTTGTCAAGTTCTTGGATTTGAGATCGGCACGTATAGTCCGATCCTAGGTCTTCCTCGGTCCACCCCTTGGTGCAGCTCTCTCCACAATCACAGACCTGCATTTTTTCACCCAATTTTGTTAATCCATTCTCGCCACATGTCCATACCATCCCAGTCTACTTGTACGCATCACCTCGCTAATACGCTTTATACCTAAACGTCTCCTCAGCTCAACATTTGTTATTCTATCCTGTAGCCTGGCCCCATACATCCATCTCACCATTCTCATCTCATTACATTCCATTCTGTTGACATCCTCTACTTTAACGGCCCATGTTTCTGAGGCATACGTCATTGCACTTCTAACACATGAGGCATACACCTTTCCCTTCAGGGGGAGAGGCATTCTTTTCATGGTCAGGATTGGCAGCAGTTCTCTGAACTTCACCCAGCCACATCGAATTCTAGAAACAGTGGCAGCCTTGGCCCCAGTGTAAAGTCAGTTAAAATAGGCTAGCCTAAAACAGATCGGATGCAGAAATACCCTGAGCCGACCAGGCCAAGTGGGATATCTCTATTGGTCTAACTGGTAAGGTGTCTGCCTCACAACCCAAGGGTCGAGAGTTCGTGCCCCCACCAGGGCTTGATATTTTCGGGAGGCTATTCCCGCATCTAACAAAGTTTGGGTGTGCTGGTAAAATTGTTCAGATGGTTGAGAGTAAGATCGGAGCTCCATAAATCCTCTTTCGGGTATGGTGTAAAAACCAGATTCCTACAGGGAAAGGAAGGGGATAGGAGAGAGCAGGGGATGTTGTGAGACGCGCTTGGGCTGGGTTGTGGAGTTGCCAGCCGCCCAAGCGAGTTGCCAACTGGGCAGTTAGTAGGTGCGTGTGGTGCACCGCTCAGTGAAGTTGACTCACCATTCCCGTTCATCTCTCTGATGGACTCTCGGCCGATTCGGCTCAAGCTTGTTCCTCTCTGTTCGGAGCTTTCGCTTCCCGGAAGGTGAAGTAGTGTAAAGTCAGTGAAAATAGGCTAGCCTAAAACAGATCGGATGCGGAAATACCCTGAGCCGACCAGGCCAAGTGGGATATCTCTATTGGTCTAACTGGTAAGGTGTCTGCCTCACAACCCAAGGGTCGAGAGTTTGTGCCCCCACCAGGGCTTGATATTTTCGGGAGGCTATTCCCGCATCTAACAAAGTTTGGGTGCTGGTAAAATTGTTCAGATGGTTGAGAGTAAGATCGGAGCTCCATAAATCCTCTTTCAGGTATGGTGTAAAAAACAGATTCCTACACCACCACCGGCAGAGATGGTATCTCCTAGGTAACAAAACTTGTTCACCAGCTCCAATGATTCATTTCCAAAATTCACAGCCACAGGATCATCACTTAACACAAGCTCGCCTTTGCACACTACGCACTCAAATTTCTCTATTTCTGACTTATCCTTCGGCAGGGGTCCCTTTATTCTACTACAGCGCTTATTCCCATGGTGCACCCAGCATTGACAGATACTACATTGAATCGCATTAACGCCCACACCCTTTCCACACACTGCACATGGGTATGCACCGCTCTTTTCCACATTGCCTCGTCTCGATCTACAATGCATAACCTTGTTTTTTTTTGTTTTTTTTTTGTTTTTTTTTTGTTTTTTTAAAGAGACAATGAACGGAGGAAGGAAAAACACAGATAAAACAAAAAGGTCCATGTGCCTAAAGGCATCCTCCATTCATAAAATGTTTGTAACAACTGGAATTAAACATTTGTAGATTGTAAGTTTGTGGAAAGCAATTCGAGGGAAGTGAATTCCAAAGAGTAGTAGCTCTGGGGATAAATGAATTCTGATAAGCAGAAGTTCTGCATTGTGGAGGAGAAAGTGTAAATTCATGGGCGCTCTCAGCTGCCCTAGTTCTACGGGGAAAGATGTGGAGAGGCGGCACAATTGAAGCAAGTTCCTCGGAACAATTGCTGTGAAAATATCTGTAGAATAATGCAAGGGATGCAACGTTTCTTCGTATGGCTAATGTAGGAAGGTCCTGTGTGATTGCAGGGTTATTGATTAATCTAATAGCTTTATTTTGAATTTTGTCCAACTGCCTCAATGCAACCACTCCACTTCCACCCCACAGAGGTGAACAGTAATCCATCTGAGAACGCACATGACTTTTATATATCACGGCCAACTGCTCGTCAGTGAAGAATTCTCGAACTCTGTACAGGAGTCCCAGTTTTTTAGAGGCATTCTTAGCAATGCTTCTAACATAATGTGTCCAGCTCAAGTTAGTAGTTAATGTTACACCGAGAATGTCAATACTAGGGGAAGTGGGAATATTTACATCATTAAAAAATATATGGGAGTCAATGAGATTCTGTCGGTTAGAAAATTGAATGTACTGTACTTGGTTTTCTGTGCATTAATTAAAGGAAACTAGATTCTTTTGTCCCCATCCATTAATTCTAGAAAGGTCCTGGTTCAGAGAAATTGCAGTGTTTATTTTTGAATTTATAAGATCGGGTTGGGTGAAAGAATTGGTAAATGTGATGGAACTGTGGAGTGTTGAGTCATCTGCGTAGGAATGTATTGGATTGAGTGGTAGATATGAGATCATTGATATGAATGAGGAACAGAATTGGGGCCAAAACTGATCCCTGGGGAACACCAGCATTTATTGAGTGAAATTGAGAATAAAGGCCATCTACCATTACACGTATTTTTCTGTTATGAAGATAAGAAGAAATTAGTGGAACTAATGATGCAAGGCCGTAGTGTGACATCTTCGACAATAAGGATTGATGCCAGACTCTATCAAATGCCTTTGATATATCCAGTGCTATTGTATGTGTTTCACCATGTTGGTCTGTAGCTTGGTTGATTTGATGCGTAAGAAGGCAAAGCATGTCTGCAGTTGATCGACATCGTCTAAAACCATATTGCCTATCGTTTTGTTAATATTGACTCTTAAACCCTTGCTCGCCATGCCCTCTCTCCATTCTCTGAATTTGGCCTCAGCATCTTGCATACTGTCAGCTATTAGGACTAAATCGTCTGCATAAAACAGTTTCAACGGGAGTCCGCCTCTAAAAACTAGACAGTGCCTCCAGGACCATGATAAAGAGGAGGGAGCTTAACACTGAACCCTGATGGACTCCAACACGGACTGCGAACTCATCACTCAGTACACCCTTCACCCTCACCGCACTTCGCGAATCCTCATACATCTTCATTATCACACGCACCAGCCACTCCTCCACACCAAGTTTCCTCATAGCCCACTGCACAACATCTCTAGGCACCCTGTCAAAGGCCTTCTCCAGGTCTACAAACACACAGTAAAGATCCCTGCCTTTTAGTAAGTATCTTTCCAGTATCTGCCTGACTATGACGATAGCATCGGTTGTACCCCGTCCTGGCATAAAATCAAACTGCATATCATCAATGGAGAGGCTTTGCCTGATCAAACCCTCAAAGACACTCTCACAGACCTTCATGGTTTGGTCAAGCATTTTCAGGCCCCTATAATTTCCTCTATCTAGCGCATCCCCTTTTCCTTTGTATATATTTACTATTACACTTTTGAGCCAATCCTCTGGGATTTTCTCATCTTTAATAATGGTGTTTATCAACTCAGTGACTAAGTTAACACCAGTCTCCCCTGAGGCTTTTATCATCTCAGCGGCAATGTCAGAGCTCCCTGGAGCTTTACCGTCCTTCATTTTATTGATTGCGTCGCTCACTACAGCTGGTGCTATCAAAGGAGGGGGCCCAGATATTGATTTTTCGATACTAAGCTGTTCCTTATCCCATTCAAACTCTACATTTAGCAAATTGTTCATAGTGTGCCTTCCATGCTTCCCTGATTTTATTTTCTGCATACACAATCTTCCCATTATCGTTTCTAACACACTGTTCACCTATAATATCCCTACTGTCATTTTTAACTCGCCTAGCTAGGTTGAAGATCCCATTGGGATTGTCAGTGTTACACACTTGTTCGAGGACCAGGTCCTTAATCCGTTCGGTAATTAAATATTTGGTAAGTCAGCTTTTCTTCCTGGCCTCGAAGCACTGGGCACCTATTTGAAAAATGTTGGACACAGCATTAAAATAGGCATTATTTCACTATAACAAACTAGATCCACTTGCGAAGTATTGTCCATTTATCTCCATTACCTTAGCGGGAAAATGCCCTATACAGGAGAGCCACTTAACATCCCCTCACACGACTCTGGCTGAACTCATATATAGGGCCTACAGTATATCACAGTTATATGTCTGCATGTGTATACTGTATGTATGTATGTGTGTGTATATGTATATACAGTACAGGTATATATATGTATATATATATATATATATATATATATATATATATATATATATATATATATATATATATATATAAAATTATATATACCGGTATATACTGTATATATACCGTATATATATACATTTTTTTTTTTTTTTTTTTTTTTTTTTTTTTTTTTTTTTTTTTTTTTTTTTTTTTTTCTTTTTTTTTTTAACTACTCCCCTCTCGGGCATAGGCTGGGAGCCTGCACACTCCACCGCTGAACACGGTGAGGCCCGTGAGGTCTTGTTCCAGTCTAGGGAGTGAGACATGCGAAGCAGTCCCATCTCTGAAGCTGCTTCGCCTCAGTGCTTCACCATCTCATCCCTCAGACTCGGACCCTCACTCCCAGAACGCCACATATTGAGTAATTAACTCACTAGGCATTGCCCCCCTGTAGCATATTTTTAATATGGGAATATTCATACAGTGCTATTTCATCAGGGAACAATGAGGGTATTTTTTTGGCATTTCGGTGTGCTTTGTGGTAATGCACTGAAACTAGGTACAGCATGTGTATGTGTATGTATTGGGAGGAATGAGAGGTCTGGATGGTTAGATGGTTAGATAGAGAGAGATAGATTAGTTCCAAGGATTTGTCTACCTGTCCAAGGGCAGTAACTGTATGCTGGTATTTCATTTGTCCGAGCACCAATTCTCCAAATGGATTCACGAGCGCTCACATTAACTTAAATATTATTCCATTAAAAAAAAAAAAAAAATTTATAGTCATCAGTAACTATATGCTCCCCAGTATCGTAAGCCCTAAGAAATATGTGCGACTTCAGTTGTTTCTTACCCACGCTCTGCCTACTTCGTTGGTTTCACTTTTGAACACGTGCGGGGGCTGACGGGGGTGGCAGGATGGGGGTGCAGGCCACCTGTCCGCCCTTCCTGCTGCCCCCAACTAATTGTAGTGGGCACTTTCATTTCTCATCCTTTCTGTTTTTCATCTTTCCCTTCTTCCCCTCTCTGTCCCCTCCTTTAGGGACACAGTGACTGCCCTCAGGTTTATGGCCATACTAACTCTTTGGAGGGTGTTGTGGGTCGGCAATCCCTTCACCCGTAGAACTGTGGTACCCGACGTGCTTGAGCGAGGGGACACTTTAATGTCAAACCCTGACCCTTGTGCTGGGTCTGAGATCGACAGAATGACGTCCCTTAACCCGGCAAGCGCGATAGGCCTCACGGAAGACTTCCTATAGGGAACGCGATAGGCCTCACGGAAGCAGGACCATAAAAAAAGCCTTCCAAAAAAAAAAAGGGCCTATCAAAACAAAGGATTTTGTCTCTAGGTGAGATAATTCCCCTCTAGTACTCATCCATGTGTTTCTCACCCCTCCCCCTCCCCTCCTTCCCCACCTTATTCCCCCCTCCCCCCCCTCCTCAATTATCACCTATTTATCCACTTATTATCATCATTTATCGGTTATTTTTCTCTCCCGCGATAATGTAGCACAAGTGGGTTGCATAAAAGATCGTTATGCAACACCCAGACACCAGCACACACCGCCCCGCTCGTCTCAGTTGACTCCCAGACAGCGAGAGGGGAGGGCTGCCTGTGTCTCTCTCTCTCTCGCCTGAGATTATGACCGGGTGGCCAATATCTTCGTTTTTCACCACCCAAATGCTTTTCCCACTTATTTTAGCACTCTTGAAGGTTCATATATACATCATATATGTAAAATAAAAGCATACCGAAAACAAATAATGGTTTATATTGTAAATATAACGAATTCTGTCAGAATCCAGGGCTAGAAATGCACAAATAACTACCCTAGCACCTAGGTCTATATCGCGCTTGTCAGGTTAAGGTGCATTGGTCGGGGTGTATATCTGTAAGAATTCCTGGGGCGGTAACCCTGTCCTCTAATTGTGGCTCCGTGGTGGGTATGGAATCTAGCCCAGATGAATATTACCGTCTATGTCCTATGGATTCTAAACTGGCCAACTCCAATGCCGACCTCTGCGAGACTTTGGACTGTGTCCCGGACCTTTCCCCTGAAACCAACTGTGCCGGGGATCCCCTCTCAGACGTGGCCCCCGCTGCGAAATCCTCTTTAACCACTGACGATATGCTGCCACCTACAATCATGGCCCAGAGTGCGCCTTCACCCTCTACTGTTCAATGTACCATAAGCCTTGTCGTATCTGACTCTCCTACATCTACTACTGTCACACCGGTAGTCAGTACTTCGGTTGTAAATACCCATAGCGCAATTGTGATCGCTTCTCCTTCCCACTTGCCTGCTCAGCTGAAACAAGGTTCCAGTGATGTGCCCACTTTTACACTCCAGCGATATACAGTACCCAGGACTAAGAGTCGACGCCCTGCCCGTGTCCCAGATACTACCATTCTTCGTTTTGATAACCTGTTCGGAGCAGATGCATGGCCTAGGTATTTAGTTATCACCCCCGCTAAGCCGTTGCAATGTTGGGAACCTAGAATTTAAACTCCTCCGTGCGAGACAAGGAGGGGGGTAAAGGAAAGGGAGAGAGAGATTGCAAGAAACGTGAAGGATAATCCAAAAATATTCTGGAAGTACATTCAGGAAAAGTTAACGAGAAGAGTAGGGATCCCAGAGCTGGTAGGGGGGTTGGATGATGGGAGTAGAGCGGAGACGGATAAGGAGAAAGCAGAGGTGCTGGGGAAATACTTTGGGAGGGTACTAACAGTAGAGTCGGATGATGCAGTGCCAACTATTCCCATCAAACAGGCACCTGCACTAGAACTAATAGAGTTTTCCCATGCTAGAATAAGAAGGGCTATAGAAAAAATGAACAGAAGTAAGCCCCCGGGACCGGATGGGATACACCCAAGAATCATAAAGGAAGGAGGTGAGATGTTAGTAGAGCCATTGAAAATGTTATTTGAGGTATCGTTTAATACAGGACAAATCCCGATGGACTCGAGAGAGGCGAACATAACAGCTATATTTAAGAAGGGAAAGAGAAATGACCCAGGAAATTATAGACCAGTCAGTTTGACAAGTGTTGTGTGTAAACTAATGGAAACGGTAATTAGAGAAGGAATAATGGAGCATATGAAATCAAACCAACTTTTCAGTGGGAGACAGTTCGGATTCTTGCCGGGGAGGTCGACGGTACTACAGCTAATTAAGGTGGTAGATGATTGGATGCAAATTCTAGAGGATGGTGATGTAATAGACGTGGTATATTGTGATTTTATGAAGGCCTTCGATAAGGTCCCACATAAAAGGTTAATAGAGAAAGTTAGAAGCTATAATATAGGGGAGAAATGTGTGAAATGGATAGAAGCCTTCCTGAAAGATCGGAGACAGAGGGTGCTGGTGAATGTAATAGGCTCGGGGTGGAGGGAAATTACAAGTGGGGTTCCTCAGGGATCTGTGATGGGACCACTACTGTTCGTTATATATATCAACGACTTACCTGAAGTTATAACTAATGGAAGTGAGATATACCTGTATGCGGATGACACTAAGCTGTATAGAAGAGTGAGGAGTAAGGAAGATGTGGAGGGTATGAAGGGATGGTCTGAGCATTGGTTAATGCCTTTTCATCCAAAAAAATGCAAGTACTGTACATGCGGATTGGGACAAGCAAGATAGACAAGGCAGGATACAGTATGTATGAAGCAATGGAGGAAGTGAATGCAGAAAAGGATATAGGAGTAGTGATAGACAATAAGTTAAATTTCTCAGAACATTTAGCGGAAAAGATAAACAAAGCCAATAGAATTGTAGGGCTGATAAGGAGGACATTTGTGTCACTTGACGAAGAAATCTTCAGGAATCTCTATACAGCGCTGGTTAGGCCGTACCTGGAATATGCAAACCAGGTGTGGGCTCCATATATGGTAAAGGATATAGAAGCAGTGGAGAAAGTGCAGAGAAGAGCTAGCAAGCTAGAACCAACGTTGAAGAACGCGGGCTATGAGCAGAGGTTCAGGACACTTGGGGCTTCCGACACTGGCATATAGGAGAAAGAGAGGGGATATGATAGAGACTTTTAAGATAGTGTCAGGAAAGTATGATGAGGATGTGTGTGAAGGTATCTTCTTGATGCGGGAGGGAACAAGAACGAGAGGACATTCAAAGAAAATTTACAAAGAAAGAAATAGGCTTGAGAAGGCAAAGAACTCATTTTGTGATAGAGTGGTAAATGAGTGGAACGCACTGCCCCAGTATATAGTCGATTCCGAATCAATAAGGGAGTTTGAAAGTAATCTAGATAAAGCATGGGGAAGACAAGACTTGAAGTTTGATTATAAAGCAAAAATACAGAATAGTAAAAATGTTGCGTCTGCTACCGCCGCCGCCAACACCGTGAACGACCGCAGCAGTGCAAGTACTGGTCCTGAGCTGGATACACAGGCCTAGTTTGCCTTTTTCCAGAGGATCTACTGTAAGAAACTGTAAGTATCCTTCCCGTGATATGACAATAAGGCCTCAGGATTCCCGTAGTTGGTTTGTTGAAGCCACTATTGAGCGCCAATCTAGTGCCTTTCTCAAGCTCAAACCATTGGATGATGTGCTGGTCACGGCCTGTGCCCATGAGTTCCTTAATTCCATCCAAGGTACTGTTGTACTTCCGCATTCTGCTATATCTCCTGACGAGCATGCCCTGCTGGAATCCCTCCAATTGCGTGGACATTGCTGCACTAAGGTTGACTTATACGATCGCCTTAATCGCCGCTCTGGCCAATCACTCAAATTGGCCACCCTTACGTTCACTGGGGAAACCTTACCTGACAGAATTGTTATCATGGGCGAGAGTCACGAGGTCCGCCCTTATGTCCCTCCGCCCCTTCAATGTCGACAGTGTTCCTCCTTCACACTTCCCACCAGGGTCTGCTCCAATCGACCCATATGTGCCTATTGTGGGTCTACGGAACACGAGACCACCTGGAATTGTGGCAATGCTCGTTGCATAAATTGCGGTGGTGATCACCATGCTCGATCTAAAACTTGCGAATTCTATATTTACAATACTAAACTCAAGCTACTGAAATCCCGTTCTGGCTTCACCATCCCTCGAGCCAAATGAGAACTGGCGATGAGGGGGATCCATGATCCAGCCAAACAAAATTCTTATAGACAGGCCACCCTCCGGTCACTCAGACCTCGTGACTCTGACGTACCACCAACGCCACCTACGACTTCCACTACGCCTTCACGCCGTCCTAGTTCCCTTCCTGCGGCGTCTCTGGAGCTTATGCCTCCGCCTGCCGATACTGTGACCTCTAATCGCTTTGCCTTGCTCTCTGGTGACTGCCTTCCGGATGCTGAGATGGTTCATTCTGATTCGGCTCAAACACCTGATAGACATAAACGGATGACGAAGCGTAAAGCTTCCAGTCCCTCCTCCCCATCTTTGTCCCCTTCTGAACCGTTGCCGCAATGGCAGCGCAGACAACCCCGCACAGCCAATATAGATTGGTCATTTATTGAGCAAGAACAGAATATTCAGGTAAAATACACCATGTTACTAGACATTTACAGGGAGGGGGTAGATAAATATGTACCAACATTTAAGGATAGAAAGCTGGCTAAGGAGAAAGAGTGGTTTAACATGCGATGTCACATTGCCCAGAACAAAAAGGACTCTGCATGGAATAAAGTAAGAAGGAGACACACTGAGGAAAAATGGGATGAGTATAAGAATGCTAGAAACAACTATGTCAAGACTATAAGAGAGGAGAAAAAGAACTTTGAAAAAGATATAGTAAACAAATGTAATAAAGAACCCAAACTGTTCTATAGTTATATCAACGGAAAAACTAAAATAAAGGACAAAATAACAAAGCTTAGGGTAGAGGGTCAATTATATGAAGACACAGTGGGTATGTGTGAAATTATGAATGATACATTAACATCCGTGTTTGTGGAGGAGGATGACTATGTAGAACCTGTGGTGGAATTGAACGAGATACAGGGACTAGAGTCGATAGAAGTCAACAAGGATGAACTAAAATCATTGTTGGAAGAATTGGACGTGAGAAAATCTATGGGCCCAGATAACATTGCTGGATGGGTATTAAGAGAATGTTCTGAACAACTAGTGAGACCTATTTTTAATATTGTTCAACACTCATTAAACAAGGGGGAACTTCCCTTAGAATGGAAACAAGCAAATATAACTCCAATATATAAAAGTGGAAATAAAGAAGACCCGCTAAATTATCGACCGGTATCCTTAACGAGTGTTATATGCAAGCTTTGTGAAAAGATTATTAGAAAAAGATGGGTGGTTATGTTGGAGGAGAGGGAAATAATTTCAAGCAAGCAGTTCGGGTTCAGAAAAGGTCATTCGTGTACCACAAATTTGTTGAGTTACTATGATAGGGTAATTGACATTGTACAAGGGAGGGAGGGGTGGGTAGATTGTATTTACTTAGATTTCAAGAAGGCATTTGATAAGGTGCCTCATAAGAGATTGTTGTGGAAGCTCAGGACTGTGGGGCGGGTTGAGGGAGTATTATTAAAGTGGATGGAAAACTATTTAATTGGGAGGGAAATGCGAACAGTAATAAAAGGAAAGTTCTCCTCGTGGAAAAGGGTAAAAAGCGGAGTGCCTCAAGGATCGGTGTTGGCCCCAATCATGTTTTTGGTTTTCATCAACGACCTTCAAATGGGAATAGGCTCATATATATCTATGTTTGCTGATGATGCAAAATTAATGAAGCATATTACAAGTAGGAGTAGTTGTGAAGAATTACAGAGAGACCTAGATAAGTTATATGAGTGGAGTCAAACTTGGAAAATGGAATTCAACACGAGTAAGTGTCAGGTTCTTGAGATGGGAAAAAGTAAATATAGACCTTCTTGGGGATATAAAATAGGAGATGAAATAATTAGTAAAGCTGTGAAAGCAAAAGACCTAGGGGTAGTTGTGGCAGACAGCTTGTCACCTGAACAGCATATATATAAAATAACTGGTGAAACCTATGCAGTGTTGACTAACATGAGAATAGCTCTGAATTATTTAGATGAAGAGATGTTAGCAAAAATAATAGGGACAATAATACGACCAAGACTGGAGTATGCAGCAGTGGTGTGGTCTCCACACCTTATAAAACATAATAAAAAACTGGAAAGAGTTCAGAGAGTTGCCACTAAGATGATAGCTAGCCTTAGAGACCTGCCTTATGAGGAGAGATTGGAGAGGCTAAAGCTGCCAACGCTGAGGGAGAGGAGAGAGAGAGGTGACATGATCATGATGTTTAAGTGTGTGAAAGGTTTTGAGAAGATCGACAAGGGAGATTTTGTGGTGAGGGACGAGGGAAGAACCAGGGGTCATGATTGTAAGTTGAGGAAAGTTATATGTAAGTCTGATGTAAGAAAGTTCAGCTTCCCGTATAGAAGCATTGAGTGTTGGAATAAGTTGGATGGGGAGGTGGTGGGAGCAAGAAATATCCAAACTTTTAAAGCAAAATTGGATAAATGTAGAGAGAGAGACAGGACAACACAAGCTTAGGCTCAAATCCTGTATACTACAATTAGGTGAGTACAATTAGGTGAGTACAGCTGTTCGATCACCTCCGCCCTCTGTGCCTGAGCCTTTGCCCACTGCCATGGATGCTTCGCATGCCCCTTCCACCGGACCCTCGACATCCCGGTGTCGTTATCCTTACCCCACTGGATGCGTTTGCAAGAAATGTGCTCTGACTGTAACATCCTCGTTAGAGTATCCTCATCCTCCCTCTTTCGGTTGCCATACCTGTTTCGTTCACACTTGGCTTACTAACCCCAATAAAAACTTGGCGACTATGTCTACTGTCGTCCGTGAATTCATGACCAGAACCCTGAATGCCTCTGACCACCCTGGCGGTCACACTTCCAACTGCCTTTGTGCCTACCATTTACGACACAGACGTGACAAATCCACATCAACACAGGAAGCCTTTATTGCTTCCTTGTCTAAGTCTTGTCACTTTCGTGGGTCTCAAAGTGACGTGACGACCGTCCCGCTAGTAGAGTTTCTTCCGTCCCCCCACCGCAGGTTCTAGTGTACACCAATACCAACAGCTTCGTAGAACTGCTAGTTCTGTTAACCTCGACAATCTTACACCTCTAACGTGATTTTCCAACTGTACATTCTGCAATGGAACGTTAACGGACTCTCCACGTGGCTTTGCCTTGGAGAAGTCCGTCTCCTTACAGTTTATTCTCCCATGTGCCTTTGCCTCCAACACGTGGGTCAATGTCTTGACTCCATCCTCCATTACCGATTGGCGTGCCGTTCGTTGTCTTCAGGTGACGAACTTGGTTCAGCCATTTATGTACATACAAAACTTACTTAGGATGTTCTTCCAGTCCGTTCTACCTATCTCCAATATTCTGCCGTCCGGCTTTTCATCCCTGGACATGGTCTTTTATCTATTTGTAATGTGTATAACCAACCTTCATTTCACTATAATCTCATTGACACGTTCCCTTCCCCCCTTTTATTTGTTGGAGATGTTAATGCCCACAGCCTTGCCTGGGATTCCACATGCTTTGTGGCAGATGGACCTGGTTCCCTCATAGCACAACTTCTTGATCATACATTGTGCTGTCTTAATGAGGAAGGTATTCACACCTATTTCTCCTTCACACATAAAACATACTCGTCAGTAGACGTCAGTTTGTGCTCCCCTACGGTGGTGGACAGGTTCGGCTGGCTAGTCCTAGACGACCCTCACTCGAGTGACCATTACCCTATCAATATAACAGCCCTGGATTTCCAGTCGTCTCCGATGCCTCCCAGGTATAACTTCAAGAAAGCTGATTGGGGGGCTTTTCACCTTCACACTAGGGATATCCCCCCTTTCGTACCCCGTGACGACAATACCTTAAATGATCACTTTGTAGCCTTTGTTCAATCTGTGGCAGACAAATCGATTCCTACCTTGAGGTCCGGTCCTATGAAACGCTGTGTCCCTTGGTGGAATGGTTCTCTTCATACCTTGGTGCATCAGAAACGTGCCGTTGGTCGCCAACTTCATACGCTCACTTCCCGTTATCGTCGTTTGTCGGATATCCGCCCCATCACCCCGGCCGTCCTCACCCCACAAGTTACTATACTTCTCCACATCCTATCACTTAAACCTCGCTACAACTGGTTAACAGCGAAGTTTCGGAAGGAAGTTAAACGGGCAATATCTGAATCTTGGCAAGGTTATGTTTCATCCATATCCTCCACCACTTCCATACGTACGGTTTGGCGTAAATTTGGGCGAATTAATGGTTCCCACTTCCACTCACCAAGGCACGCTTTGACGGTCGGTGGCCGTCGCGTTCATGATCCCGGTGTTATTGCCGATGTCCTTGGTCGTCATCTTGCTGACGTCAGCAGTGTTGATGGCCTGGATGCGGCATTTCGCGCGATCAAAGATATTGCTGAATGCCAACCTCTGGATTTTAGTACGGATACCTCTCACGTATATAACCTACCATTCACTAACACAGAATTTGACGCAGCTCTATCCTCTTGCACAACATCTGCCCCGGGCCCTGATGGTATCGGTTTCGATTTACTGAAACGGCTTGCCCCACTTGCCACGTCGTATCTGTTACGGCTTTACAATCATTTATGGGCTTCTGGTACTTTTCCTGACTCCTGGCGTCACGCGATAGTTGTTCCAGTTGCTAAACCTGGTAAGGATCCTGGTCTGCCGACTAACTACCGACCCATTTCCCTTACTAATTGTATCTAAGTTAATGGAGAAGATGGAGAATTCCTGATTGTTATGGCTCCTCCGCGATCGTAATATCTTGATGCCTTTCCAATTTGGTTCCCAGCCTAATCGCTCCACCTTAGACTCTCTGGCTCATTTGGAGTCATACATACAGGAGGGGTTTGCTCGTAAACTCGTGACAGTTGCTGATTTTTGTTTTACATCTCGAAGGCCTATGATACTACATGGCGTCATTTGGTCCTCCGTAACCTTCACGATGCAGGTATAAGGGGACGCCTCCCCACCTTTCTCTCCAACTTCATGTCAGCCCGCACTTTTCAGGTTCGTGTAGAAGGCAATATCTGATATATTTTGCCTTGACTGTGGTCTCTCGCAAGGCTGCGTCCTGAGCGGCACGCTCTATGCACTGGCGGCCAATGGCATTATTCTGCGATTACCCCCTGACGTCCGGCATAGTTTATATGTAGACGACTTCGCCGTTTATTATGCCTCCAAACATCTTTGTCATGCCCAACGAGTCATTAACATTGCCATTGCTCGGGTAAATTCTTGGGCCTCCTCTGTTGGGTTTCGCTTCTCTCCTGAAAAGACCAAAGCCATGGTATTTTATAAAGACAAACTTACAGTTTCTTACAGTTTCTTTCAGTAGATCCTCTGGAAAAAGGCAAACTAGGCCTGTGTATCCAGCTCAGTGCCAGTACTTGCACTGCTGTGGTCGTTCACGGTGTTGGCGGCGGCGGTAGCAGACGCAACATTTTTACTACAGTACACTCAACCCTCAGCTATCACGCACTTAGCTATCGCGTTCCACAGCTATCGCCTGCTCCCCAAAAGCTGTCAGACCATGGCTTTCACGCCTATGAGCTGGCTATCACGCACCAAATGTGGCCAAAAATACAACAAAATTGGAAATTCCCGGGCTTGGGAATTCCCAGGCGGGCGGCAAGCATACGTTTACGATACTCGCTCCCTGATTGGGCGTGACTCATGGGAAGCAAGCGCTGTGATTGGCCGCCACCCATCCTCCTACCCTCCCGCCATACTTACAATTTCTCAGTCTTACTTGTACCCCCATTGTTGTCTGGTGAAAACTGTGAAGTGTTTTTATACCTGTGAACAATGGCTACTAACCCACCCCAACGGCCACCGAATCCCCCTACCTTCTCTCAGCGTAATGTGACCGCACCAAATCGAGACATTAAGAAGAGAAAGAACCTTACGTATGCTCAGAAACAGGAAATTGTGGACTTAATAGGCAAGGGTGAAACAAAAAGGAGTGTGGCAAAGAAGTTTGGAGTGAATGAATCGACAGTGAGGGGGATTTATCAAAAGCGAGAAAACATAAAGAGTCACATGAAACTTGCCCCATCAATTGCTGCATCGAATGCCTTTCGAAGTTCTAATAAAGTGCTACTTAAGACGGAACAAGTGTTGGGGCGATACTTGAATAAGCAGGCAAAGCGGAACTTGCCCGTGGACACACGTGAGATTACGGTCACAGCCAAGGAGATTTATCAAAGTGTGGCTCGTAAGCTTGGTGTGGATAACCCCCAAGCATTTCAGGCTTCCAAAGGGTGGGTTAGCAAGTTCATGAGCCGCCATACAATTAAGAGTGTTAAAGTATCGGGTGAGGCGGCTAGTGGGGACAGGCCTGCCGCTCGTGCATATCCAGAGGCCCTGAAAAACATCATAGAAGCGGGACAATACACTCCAGACCAAATATTTAACATGGACGAAACAAACTTCTATTGGAAGACAATGCCCAAACGTACATTTATCACCAACAAGTCAGCCAAAATTAGGCGTAGAAAGGCGATAAAAGAACGCTTCACCCTGCTCTTCGCCATGAATGCTTCAGGTAGCTGCTGCTTGAAACCTACCATCATTCATCGCGCCAAGAGGCCTAGGGCTTACAAGGGGCATGATATGAACAAGCTAAATGTCCACTGGCTATCTTCCAAGAAAGGATACATGTCTGCCAAGCTCTCCCTGGACTGGTTTAAGGAAGCATTCGTCGCGGAAGTTAAGGAGTACTGCAAGGCCAAGAACGTTAGATTTAACATTCTACTCCTGCTGGATAATGCCCCTGGCCATTCACCCCTTATGAGGATGGAGAACCCTAACGTGAAAGTGGAATTCTTGCCTCCCAACACAACCTCCCTAATCCAGCCCCTCGACCAGGAGGTGATTGCGGTAGTGAAGGCTGCATATTCTCGACGGCAGTTTCGTCAGATGCGGCAGGCAACACAAGACAATCAACTTATTCAGCAGTTGGTGGATAGTGAGGATGAAGGAGAGGACGAGGAAGCTGAAGCAAATACCGAATCTGAAAAAAATGTGATTCGGTATTGGAAGAATTACAATGTCAAAAAGGCAATAGACTTGGTGGTAGATTGCTGGAAGAATGTAACCCCGGCTACAATCAACCATGCATGGCGCAACATTTTGGAGGGTCTACCAGAGGACAGGCAGGTAATAGTGGCAGGTGAGCTGCAGTCAGTGGATGCAGAGTTAGAGGCAGCAGCAGAGGAGGCAAGAGGGATCGCTGGCCGTGGTTTTGCAGAGACAACTGGCGAGGATATCAGGGAAATGTTGAGGCCAGCAAATGTTACAGCAGAAGACCTACTCCAGGAGGACGAAGAAGGACAGGAGGATAGTGCAGAAGATGAAGAGAATGTTGAAACACAAATGGACGGCATTCCCATGAGCGACATAAAACTCCTCATAGAGTTAGGTGGACAGATGCGGCATATTATTGAGCAAGATTCAAACGTGAACAGTGAAACAAGGACATCCTTACTTAATCAGGTCTTGGCAGGTTATGAGGATAGGTACCACGCCCATATCAACTCTCTCCAGCAACGCCAGATCACAGACTTCTTTCGTGGTCGGCCAGGCCCCTCCGACCACCCTCAACCAGGCCCCTCCGACCACCCTCAACCGGGCCCCTCCGGTGAGCCTCGACCACGGCAACAAATCGATGAACAGCCTTTACTTACGGCACTTGAATTGGATACAGTGGATGATGACACTTCAGAATTTGAAGGATTTGATGTTGAAGGGATACTGAACGAGATAGAGCAACGTAGGAGTGGCCAATAATTCGCCACCCCTAGCCTCGGAACCCAACCCACCTAAATCCCTCAACACACCTAAAAAGGTAAATGTGATGGTGTAATATGTTCTTATATTTACTTTTATAATGTTTCTTATAATTATTATTATGTTATGTTAGTGTTCAGTGGAAATTATTAGGTAAAAATAGCAAAATACGAAAAATAGTTGTCAAATTCGGCACCCAGGCACCAATTAGAATTATTCCCATTAGTTCATCAGTATGGCTATCGCGGTTACGGCTACCGCGCGGCTATAGCTGCACCAATTAGGAGCGATAGCTGAGGGTTGAGTGTATTCTGTATTTTTGCTTTATAATCAAACTTCAAATCTTGTCTTCCACATGCTTTATCAAGATTACTTTCAAACGTCCTTATTGATTCGGAATCGACTACATACTGGGGCAGTGCGTTCCACTCATTTACCACTCTATCACAAAATGAGTTCTTTGCCTTTTCAAGCCTATTTCTTTGTTTGTAAATTTTCTTAGAGTGTCCTCTCGTTCTTGTTCCCTCCCGCATCAAGAAGATACCTTCACACACATCCTCATCATACTTTCCTGACAATATCTTAAAAGTCTCTATCATAATCCCCTCTCTTTCTCCTATATGCCAGTGTTGGAAGCCCCAGTGTCCTCAACCTGTGCTCATAGCCCGCGTTCTTCAACGTTGGTACTAGCTTACTAGCTCTCCTCTGCACTTTCTCCACTGCTTCTATATCCTTTACCATATATGGAGCCCACACCTGGTTCGCATATTCCAGGTGCGGCCTAACCAGCGCTGTATAGAGATTCCTGAAGATTTCTTCGTCAAGTGACACAAATGTCCTCCTTATCAGCCCTACAATTCTATTGGCTTTGTTTATCTTTTCTGCTAAATGTTCTGAGAAATTTAACTTATTGTCTATCACTACTCCTATATCCTTTTCTGCATTCACTTCCTCCATCGCTTCATACATACTGTATCCTACCTTGTCTATCTTGCTTGTCCCAATCCGCATGTACTTGCATTTTTTTTGGATGAAAAGGCATTAACTAATGTTCAGACCATCCCTTCATGCCCTCCACATCTCCTTGAAGCAAACTCACATCTTCCTTACTCCTCACTCTTCTATACAGCTTAGTGTCATCCGCATACAGGTATATCTCACTTCCATTAGTTATAACTTCAGGTAAGTCGTTGATAAATATAACGAACAGTAGTGGTCCCAACACAGTTCCCTGAGGTACCCCACTTGTAATTTCCCTCCACCCCGAGCCTAATCCATTCACCAGTACCCTCTGTCTCCGATCTTTCAGGAAGGCTTCTATCCATTTCACACATTTCTCCCCTATATTATAGCTTCTAACTTTCTCTATTAACCTATTATGTGGGACCTTATCGAAGGCCTTCATAAAATCACAATATACCACGTCTATAACATCAACATCCTCCAGAATTTGCATCCAATCATCTACCACCTTAATTAGCTGTAGTACCGTTGACCTCCCCGGCAAGAATCCGAACTGTCTCCCACTGAAAAGTTGGTTTGATTTCATATGCTCCATTATTCCTTCTCTAATTACCGTTTCCATTAGTTTACACACAACACTTGTCAAACTGACTGGTCTATAATTTCCTGGGTCATTTCTCTTTCCCTTCTTAAATATAGCTGTTATGTTCACCTCTCTCCAGTCCATCGGGATTTGTCCAGTATTAAAAGATACCTCAAACAAAAAAAATTAATGGCTCTACTAACATCTCACCTCCTTCCTTTATGATTCTTGGATGTATCCCATCCGTTCCCGGGGACTTACTTTTGTTAATTTTTTCTATAGCCCTTCTTATTCTAGCATGGGAGACCTATTAGTTCTAGTGCAGGTGCCTGATTGATGGGAATAGTAAGCACTGCATCATCCGACTCCACTGTTAGTACCTCCCCAAAGATTTTCCCCAGTACCTCTGCTTTCTCCTTATCAGTTTCTGCTCTATTCCTATCATCCAATTCTCCTATCAGTTCTGAGATACCTACTCTTCTTGTTAACTTTTCCTGAATGTACTTCCAGAATATTTTTGGATTATCTTTCACGTTTTTTGCAATCTCTCTCTCCCTCTCCTTCACCCCCCCCTCCTTGTCTCCCACCTTATTTTATTGTTTATTTTTCTACGTTCCAAATCCACTTCTTTAGCTTCTATACTAGACCCCCTGTTCTTTTTTAACACTTTTAGTCTATCCCACAATCGTTTCTTTCTTCTTATTAATGTCCAAAGCTTTCTTTTCATTGGTAATTCTGGGTTCGTTCTTTTCCTCAATTTTGTTTTATCCTTATATTCCCTTACTGGTACACATTTGGATATAACATTCTCCAGTTTGACTCTAATCTTCCTCCACATTCCTTCAGCATCTTCACCGTTCAAGTATTCCCCCCAGTCAATGTCCAAACACCGTCTCAGCAGCTCATAATCTGCTCTATCATACATGTATATATTTTTATTGCTTCTATTATCCCTCTCTGTTTTAATATTGCAACTAAAACTTATACAGGCATGGTCACTACGACCTATAGGGCTATCCACATTGACATGTTCCACTATATCCTCCTCATTGCTAAAAATTAAATCAAGTACACTCCCCTGCTTCCCATCTCTATATCTTGTCATCTCTGTAATATGTTGTGTTAAAAAACAATCTCTTACTTTCTCTATAAACTTGTTTTCCAGGCTACACTGTCCCGCTGGAGTAGTACAATTTGCCCAGTTGATCCTTGGCAAATTGAAATCTCCAATCAAAATCTTATATTTGTTCTCTATTATCTATTTCCTCCATTGCTTTCAGTAGGTTATCATCCTCTTCCCTACTATTATTTGGGCTTCTATATATAGAGGCAATTAGAATTGACCCTCTTGCACATTTTACTTCAATACACAAATACTCACAATACTGCTGTCTCATATCCACCTCATTTACCTTGAGCTCTTTTCTTACATAAATAAACAGTCCTCTTCCAACCTCTGCTCTAATAGCATTCCTCTCATACAACTCAAAACCCTCCAAACTATACTCCACCAGTTCTCTTTCAATTCTAGCATTTTTTGGTCTTACTTCCTGTAAGGCTATAATTATGACATCAGGTTTTTCCTCTTCATCCTGCAACCTACATATCAGTTCTATTTTCTTGTCCTGGGTAAACACATCAACATTGCTAAACATAATCCTTAATCTTTCTACCATTCCTTCAGCAGCTACATCATCCGCTCCTCCTGTCCGTGCCCTACTCCCCCCCTTCACACTACCGGTACTGGGTCAGCAGCTTCTTCTTCTCCTGTCTCTCTCCGAGATGGTTACAGGGTTACGATCTTCATTTAACCATGTCCAACACACGTCTCCAGGTATGTCCTGAAGCTAAGTTCTTGGGATTAGTTTTTGACTCAAATTTAAATTGGAAGGCACACGTCTCTTATGTTAAATCCAGGGGTCAATGTGCCCTTAACCTCCTGAAGAAGCTTTCCCATACCACTTGGGGTGCCCGACGTTCCACTATGTTGATGTTATACAAGGCTGTTGTCCTCTCTATTATTGAGTATGGCAGCCCTATGTTGTTGTTGTTCCCCAGGCTGTCTGGCCGAACAGCCCCAAGGTCTCGAGCAAGGCCAAGGCCATAAACGAGCGCCCCCACAAAACCCTCCCTGCTTACCACTAAAGCCTGGGTGACCGAAGCCACCCCAAGGCAGGGAGCTAAGGAGGGTGCGGAAATGCCCGGGAAACCAAAGCCCCACCCAAGGCCCTGTGCCCCTCAGCAATTATGAAGGGAAAGCTGAGGGGCAAGGGAAAAATGTGACGCTTTGGCTCCCAATCTGCCAACTTCTAGGTTGGCAGTAGGGAGGTCAATCCACGGAAAAGACGCCGTCACTTGAGATCTAGAAGATATAAAAGTAAAAGGAACAGTCAGAGTAAGCTATGGGTATGGCAGAGATTGCTCAGCTCTCACTCTGATAGACCAGCCCATCACCAATAGGCAGCCCTATTTACAGTGGTGCCTCCGAAAGTACCTTACGATCCCTTGACTTCATTCACCATCAGGGCCTTCGTCTCTGTACTGGGGCTTTCCGCTCGTCGCCTACCATCTCCATCCTCGCTGTTAGTGGTAAGCCCCCTCTCTTCCTTCATCGTGATCTGGTACCATGCGCAGGGCCCTTCGTATTTCTGGCTGCGACTTGCCTACCAAGGCTCTCTTTGCCTCCCCTGACACTACTGCTGGTAATCATGTCCCGAGTTTCCCTGTTCATGCGGCTCAATTGCTCCATACCACTAGTCTTGCCCTTTGCCTTACCCGTTTTGTCCCCCACCCTTGGACCTTACATATGCCACGTACCTGTCTGTATTTGTCTTACCTGAATAAACGATTGCTTTCCTCTACTGAAGTTTTGCGCCATCACGCTCTAGAGCATATACGCCGCAAGGCATCGCACACTGCTATATATACTGACGGTTCTAAATCCGATTCTGGTGATGGATGTGCCGCAATTTCCCCCAACCACAGTACCCAGATTTCTCTTCCTCCCCAGGCCTCAGTGTATACTGCTGAACTTTATGCCATTCACGCTGCCATTGATATAGTCCTACGATCTCCATCGGGTCGTTTTGTTATTTACAGTGATTCCCGCAGTGCAGTTGAGGCACTTGGACACTATCACCCACGTCACAAACTTGTTGCCCTTATCCAATGCGCGCTGCATACTATACATGAAACTGATCATTGGGTTCAAATCTGCTGGATTCTAGCCCACGTAGGAATCGCTGGTAATGAGCACGCTGATCGCTCAGCGAAATCTGCTGTTGATCTACCAATATCTCAACCCCGTCTCCCGGTGGAGGACTAGTTAACATCTTTACATGGTGTCATTCAACAGCGGTGGCATCGGTTATGGGGGTCACAATCCCCGACCAACAAACTTCGCTCGATTAAACAATCTCCTCACCAATAGCAATCCTCCCTTCAATCGTCCTGTGCGCTGGAAGTTCTACTCACGCGCCTACGTATTGGCCATACCAGACTAACACACGGCTACTTGATGTCTACACCCCATAATCCACATCCAGAATGTCAATCCTGTCACGCTACCCTTACTGTTTGTCATATCCTTATTGAATGCCCACTCTATTCCCGCTCCCGTACACTTTACTTCGGCCACAAATCTTACTCTGATTTGTTAACGGATTCTCCTACTTTCTCTATTTACCCCATCATTCGCTTCCTTTCCTCCACCTCTCTCATCAATGAAATCTGATTAGTGCTCCAACTCACCCTGATATATATCTATTCCCGCTGAACCCTTAGCTCAGGCTAGGGCCAGCCCTATGAGAGTCTCATAATGTGACTCAGTGGTCTGGTTAAACTACGGTATTAAAAAAAAAAAAAAAAAAAAAAATCTTAAAAGCGTCAACTCAATTTAACTGTTTAAGTGACACTGGAAGTCGATTGAATAGACGTGGGGCAACATAAAAAAAGGATCTAGCCACAAAAGCACGTTCCTCAATGGCTCTGGGCTCATAAAGACGATATGGGTTATCACCACTAATAATAATAATAATAATCGTCTGGTTACTTATATAGCGCCCGTATCTCCTCCATCGAGGATTCTCAAGCGCTTCACACTTCTTTAATCAACCAGATACCATTACCCATCTCCCTTGCTCATGGGAAGACAGTAACCGCCGGCTATATCTCGGAAAAACTTTTTCAATCTGAGCGGGGATTGAACGCAAGACCTGTGTAGTGTATAAGAACATGTCTGTAAGGAGGAGCCGTTGTAACGGTGGTGTGTAAGGGGGAGCGCGACGGAGGAATTCAAATAAACTTGTGTCCAGAGCACGCTGTCTTTAATGACGTCCTTTACATTATTATCTGGAGGCCTGAGGACTTAACAAATGGCGACGAGGATGGCGAATGTGTAGTGAACAAGAAGAAATAAGTGTGGAGTAGCAGAGGAAGCTGTGACACAAGGAACTAAGGTGACAACATCGGCGCCAGGCCCAGAGGTAGCCTAACGCAACGTAAACATGGCGGTTTCACTCAACATCCCGCCCCTAGAGAAATTTTCGCTGGAGGACACCACAAACCAAGGACAGAGGTGGGAGAAATGAAAGAAGTTGTTTGTTCTCTATACAGTTGCCAGTGGAATTAAGGACGACAAGCAAAAGAGGGCTCTGTTGTTGCATTTGGCGGGTTCAGAGGTTATGGACATATTTGAAACATTGGAGGTAGAGGGTGAAACTTTGGATAATGCAATGACCGCCTTGGACAGTTATTTTCTCAAATATAAAAATGTACCTTATGAAACACATGTGTTCCATCAGGCAGCTCAACTTTCCCAAGAATCTATGGACAGTTTTGTGACTAGGCTAAAGCAGCTGAGTGTGTCCTGTGAATTCCCAGAAGGCATAAAGAAGGAAGTTTTAAGAGACCAGGTAGTTGAAAAGTGTAAATCACAGAGACTAAGAATCAGATTTTTGCGGGAAAAAGACGTGACTTTGGACAAGATTTTAGAAATATCTAGGTTACATGAGGCAGCTGATACACAGGCGAAACAAATGGAACACAATGCTAGTACAGTACCCGGAGTTCACTTGGTTAACCGTGTTCGGTCAGTCTCTAAGCGAAGTAGGCCTACCAGCAGAGGAAGAGGGAATGTAGGTAGACAAAACAGTGAAAGGACAAGATCACCAGGACCCTGCTGGAGGTGTGGTAAGAAAGGACATTTTCAATATCAATGTACCATGACCAAAGACAAAGAGTGTTATAAATGCCATAAGAAAGGACAAGGAGAAGTTTGACAAGAATGAAAGAATATTTCTGATTGGGGATATGAATGGTAAGGTGGGTGATAGGAAAGTTGAGGGAGTGATGGGAGGGTGGGGGGTACCATCAGAGGTGAATGGGAATGGTAGTGCACTTGTGGACGTATGTGTGGGGAGGAGGCTGTGGATAGCCAACACCTTCTTCCGACACAGAATGATCCACAGGTACACGTGGAAACGGATGTTGACGATGAAGGATAAGACAGTGGTGGAACGAAAGTCATTGATTACAAAGGAGTACAAAGGAAATCAAGCAACAACAGATCTAGTGACCCTTCTAGGTTGCTTGTCCGCCAAAACACTGAGGATCAAGTGTCCAAACAGTGGTTTAGAGTTGGTAAGGGAACATTGGAAAGGGAATTACTGCCCTGGAACTAATGTCTGTGGCAGGATTAGGAAGTTAGTAGAGGACAGATGGGTTAGTAACTGAGGGGGGGATAAAATAAAGTTATTCATTTACAAACGCAGTCAGTCGCGGGTTTGATGCGAGATATTTGTCTAGGCGGAGTTTAAATGAATCAACGGTGATGCAGTCTATAACGTTTCGGGGAAGCCCATTCCACAAGTTGACAACTCGATTGAAGAAGAAATTCTTAGATTCGTGTGAGTTAAAAGATTTACCAATAATTTTGCAACCGTTTCCCCGCGTGTAATTAGATTGGTCGATAGTGAAGTACAGTACTTACTACAGTTCATATTGTCGATGCCTTTGATGATTTTGAACACTTGAATTAAGTCACCTCTTAATCTGCGCTGGGTTAAAGGAAATAGATTTAATTCTCTAAGACGCTCTTCGTATGGTTTGTTCTTTAGGCTAGGTATCATTTTGGTAACTCTACGTTGAACTCGTTCTAGCTTGTTTATATCTTTTTGGTAATAAGGGCACCAGGATTGAAAGCAGTATTCCAGAAGAGGGCGGACTAAGGAATTGTAAAGGGTTACGATAACTTCTTTGGATTTATGCTCAAATGACCTGCCTATAAAGCCAATTATTTTGTTTGCCTTCTTAACAACTTCTGAACATTGTTGACTCGGTTTTAGGTTACTCGATATTGTTACTCCCAGATCGGTTTCTCTGTTTACATTCTTAAGCTGAGTGCCATTCATCGAATAGTTTGCTTTCTCATTTAGGTATCCGATATGTAGTACTTTACATTTATCCGCATTGAAACTCATTTGCCAAATTTGGGCCCAACATGGACAATTTATCTAGATTGTGTTGCATATCGTCAACTTGTTCTTTTGAGAGTACAGTACGCTATTTGCAATTTTTGTATCGTCAGCAAATTTTGAGATTGTACAGGTGAGACCCTCATCTATGTCGTTGATGTAAATTAGAAAGAGAATTGGTCCTAGTACCGATCCCTGGGGTACCCCGCTACTTACATTGGTCCATTTAGATGCCTTACCGTTTATGACTACTCTTTGCTTTCTGTTGCTGAGCCAATTTTCTATCCATTTCAACACACCGTCTTGTATTCCATGCGCTTTTAGTTTTAGCAGTAAACGTTTGTGGGGAACTTTGTCAAAGGCCTTTTGAAAATCAAGGTATATAATATCTACAGCTTTACTCTCATCGTAGAGGTTGAGGATATCGTGGAAGAAGTCTAAGAGGTTTGTTAAACAGGAACGTTTTCTACGAAAGCCGTGTTGAGTATCTTTAACCCGTCCAGCCCCGGCTAGTTTTGTAATGTTTGTTCACCAGAACCCGGCCGGTTTTCAAAAAATGGTTTTATTCCAGAAACAATAGCGAATGGGTTAGGAATGAAGGAAAAACCATGAAAAACCGCTCAAAAGGCTTAAAGAATGGTCCTACTGTACAGAGCCCCCGAAAACGTATTTTACAAGAGTAAAAAATTGAAGGCAATTACCCCAAAAAAACAGGTTATTGCGCGCTCACGCGCACGCACGTGGACTTTGAGAGTTTTCAACCATCGGCACGGTTGCGTGGGATACGTACACAGTTCCCATACAAATCTGAGCCCTCTTGAGTGGCTACACCTGAGGTTACGGTCGGCGCAATTAGAGTGACGCGCCAGGTGCGTCTCTGGGGCTGTGCGTTACATACATCGCCGACGCGTCAGGCGCGTCGCTGGGGCTGTACGAGTTAAGTATGTTATTTTCCTCTAAGTGATTTACGAGTCTGTCTCGTATGACCGTTTCTAGAATTTTACATACAACTGAGGTTAAGCTAATTGGACGATAGTTACTGGGTAGGGATTTGCTGCCTTTTTTGAATATCGGTGTTACGTTGGCTAGCTTCCACTGATCAGGCATAGTTCCAGACTGCAAGGATTTATTGAATAGTAATGTCAGTGGTTTGGAGAGCTCATCCTTAGCTTCCTTTAGAACTCTAGGCGAGATTGTATCAGGTCCAGGCATTTTATTTACCTTGAGTTTATCTAAACAATTCAATACTTCTCTCTCTGTAACGGTGATATTGCTTAGAACATCTGAATTATCAATCTGAATCGGCGATGGTGTAGGGATATCACTGAGGTCTTCTGTTGTGAAAACTGATGCAAAGAAGGTATTGAGGGCATTACTCATTTGTACTTCGTCTTTGGTGTATTCTCCATTTTCATCGACTAACGGTCCAACAGTTGAAGTAACTACTTTTTTCTTTCTGATATAACTATAGAATTCTTTCGGGTTTGTTTTACTTTGATTCGCAATATGTAACTCTAAGGTCTTTTTACTTTGCTTAATTAACTTTTTGGCTTTGCGTCGTAGCTCTACAAA
Organism: Paralithodes platypus; assembly: GCA_032716605.1. Lineage (NCBI taxonomy): Eukaryota > Metazoa > Arthropoda > Malacostraca > Decapoda > Lithodidae > Paralithodes > Paralithodes platypus. Next base: position 1,694,714 of record CM064517.1, read on the forward strand.
TTTCACCCGTTCTTCGTCATTTTGTGAGGATTTTAATCTATCATTAGCAAATTTTTTAGCAAGCAGGCAGTTTGAAATATCTTTATTCCACCATTTGGGCTTATTATTATGGCCTGGACGCCGTATTTTCGATGGTATGCAGTCTTGCACTGCTTTTAGGTAAGTGGTTTCGAATAACTTCCAAGATGTATTTATGTCGTTATTGTTAATTAAAAAGCTCCAGTCAGTTTCTTTAAACATAGCTCTAAGTTTATGGAAGTTTGCTTTCTTGAATCATTAATCGATTTTAGGAGTAGAGTTGGTTGTTGGATAGAACATAATAATTAGGGACTTTTTCGATGCTACTACAGTATTTGGTTCGTTACTAGTAAACTTTAAAGTGAAAGTTATCGTACGATGGTCGCTGTTACTGAATTCATCACCAACATTCAAATTCTCTATCAATTCTTCTTTTGTTGCAAGTACAATGTCAAGAACGTTATTACCACGGGTCGGCGTTCGAACAAATTGATAAAGCGAACTCTCTTGCAAGTTCGTATACAAGTCGTGTCCGGAGTGTGAAGTAAGAGTATCGCCCCACTTGGTCACAGGTAAATTAAAGTCGCCAAAAATTACGGTATCTTGTGAGTTACTTACATCTGCAATTTGTTCGTAAATTTCTCGGTCAGTTTGCACTAATTGAGCTGGAGGTCTGTATATTAACGCAAGTATTATTTTTGTACCTTTATTATTCTTTATTAGCACAAAAGATGTGTCGACGTTCACAATTTGAGGTTTTGACAAGAGGGTAGGGTTAAGACTTTCTTTGATATAAAGTAAAATGCCACCTCCATTTCGATTTATTCGGCTTTTCTCAAACATTACATAACCGGGAAGTGAATACTCTGCTAAAAAGTCTCTATCTTCTGTATTGAGCCAAGATTCTGTTATGCCAATCACATCATAATTTTCTGTAAACACTAGCTCCTCTAAATCTGAAAATTTATTGCGTATGCTACGAGCGTTTGCATAGAAAACCTTTAAATTTGTTATTTTAGAACTCACGGAACGCTCTTTAATAATATTTTTGGTTCTTGTCGGATACAGATTTATGTTCATGGCTGTCCTCGGTCCTCGCTGTCTTCGGTCCTTATTGCTGGTGGTCCTCGGTTGCTTCTGTTTTTTGCTTGGCGTTGGATGATTTGTGTCACTGCTGCTTCTTCTTGGATGGCGTTTTTTGATCCATTGCTGCGGACTGCTTCGTGTAGGAGACGACCCATGCATGCTGAACCCACAGGGTTTAGATGAGTGCCATCCTTGCGGAACAGAGTAGGCTGGTTGTAGAAGTTGTCCCAGAGGTTGATGAATTCAACTTCTTTCCTCAGACACAAATATTTTAGTCGGCTATTTGTGCTGAAGGCCTTGTCGTAGAATTTGTCAGGTGCGTCGATCTTGAGGAGAATGCCTGAGATGATGATATTCCTTGACTTGTTTTTGTAGTGCTGGATCATCTTGCGATATTTCTCCATCAACTCTTCGGATCTGGTGCGCATGACGTCATTTGAACCAGCATGGATGACAAAAAGGGTATTTTCATTTGCATCCTATGTAATATGATCCTATGATTGATTATGTATGTGTGGATGAACGAATGAAGAAATCTGTGATGGATGCTAGGGTGTATAGGGGTATTGGAGGGGGTCTGTCTGATCATTATGTAGTGGTAGCTAAGGTTAGGATACAAAAGAAGTGGGTGAGGAGAGCTGGAGGGAGGCGAGAGGAGGGTGGAATGGTGAGGAGGGTGGAGAGGTTGCAGGAGGAGGAAGTCAGGGAGGAGTACAGGAGAGCAGTGGAAAGACGACTAGGTGGGTTCGACCTGGAAGTTATGGAGGCAGTGGAGGAGATGAGCAAGGTGTTAAGGATGAGATCTGTGCAGCATGTGAGGAGGTGTGTGGAGTGAGGAGAAGAGGGAGGGGAGTGAAAGGTACAGCATGGTGGACAGAAGAGGTAAGAATAGCTGTGGAAGAAAAGAAGAAGGCATATAGAGAGTGGTTGGGTAGTAGAGGGAATGAAGATTTCGAGAGACAGAAACGAGCGAGGTACGTGGAGAGTAAAAGGGTGGTGAAGAGAGTAGTGAAGGAAAGTAAGAGAAGAGTAGATGAGGAATTTGGAAGGAATCTGAGTGTAAAATGGAGGGAGAGTAAGAAACTGTTCTGGAAAGAAGTCAAGAAAGTTAGGGAAGGTAGCAAGGGAAACAGTAAGGGTGTGAAAGATAAGAATGGGAGAATGCTAGTCGAGAAGCAAGAGAGAGTCGAAAGATGGAGGGAGTACTTCAGTGAGTTGCTAAATGTAAGGAATGAAGAGCCAGCAAACATAGCTGGATATGGTATGGGAGGGAGAAGAAGAGAAGTAGTGGAGGAGGAGGTGGGGATCAGGAGGTCAGAAGTGTGGGAAGCCATGAAAAGAGTGAAGTTGGGGAAAGCACCAGGAACAGATGGAGTGTGTGGGGAAATGTTGAGGTATGGTGGTGAGATAGTGATAGAATGGGTATGGAAAATATGCAAACTAGCATGGGAGAAGGGGAGTGCACCCGATGACTGGAAGACTGGCAAAATAGTCCCCCTATATAAGGGCAAAGGGGAAAGAGGAGTGTGTGGTAACCACCGAGGAATATGTCTTCTAAGCATAGTAGGGAAGGTATACAGTAGGGTAGTGATTGAGAGAGTGAGAGTGAGAACGGAGAAATGGATAGGCGACGAGCAGGGAGGTTTTAGGAAGGAAAGAGGATGTGTAGATCAGATTTTTACCCTGAATTGTGTTGTGGAGAAGTATCTGGAGAAGAAACAAAGGTGTATGTTGCCTTTATGGACTTGGAGAAGGCCTATGACAGAGTGGATAGAGAAGGTTTGTGGAAAGTACTTAGAATATACGGAGTACAGTAGAGGGCAAGTTGCTGAAAGCAGTGAAGAGCATGTATGAGGGTGCAAAGGCGGCAGTACGTGTGGAGAGTGAGCAGAGCGAGTTCCTTGACCTGAATGTTGGTTTGAAACAGGGGTGTGTGATGTCCCAGTTGTTTACTGTATATGTGGATGGAGTCATGAAAGAAATACTATCAAGAGCAGTGGATGTTAGTGTATCGCTGAAAAGGGAGGGAATTGAGTGGAAATATACTGCTGTTTGCGGATGATACAGTTCTGATGAGTGATAATGAATGGGAGTTGCAGGGTCTGGTAAATGAGTTTGGAACAGTGTGCGAAAAACGGAATTTGAAGGTAAATGCGGGGAAGAGCAAGGTTATGGTCTTCGAAAGGGGTGAAGTCACAGAGTGTGAGGTGAAGCTGAACGGTCAGGCTATGGAGATCGTCAACTCTTTTAAGTATCTGGGCAGTGTGTTGAGTAAAGATGGGACTATGGATGAAGAAGTGCGGGAGAGGGTACAACAGGGGAAGAGGGTTGTAGGAACGCTAAAAGCAGCAACAAGAAATAGGGTGGTCAGTATGGAAGTGAAGAAGTCCTTGCATGACAGTGTGGTAATCCCGACACTGACTTACGGAAGCGAAGCATGGACGTTGGTTGAGAGACTCAGACCAAGAGTGAGAGCAGTGGAAATTAATTACTTAAGGAGTGCATGCGGAGTTACATGGAGGGATAGACAGATTAATGAGGAAGTAAGAAGGAGGTGTGGTGTGGAGGTAGATGTGCTGAAAAGTGTGAAAAGGAACAACTTGAGATGGTTCGGCCATATGGAACGTATGGAAAGCGAGAGAATGACTAAGAGGGTGTACGAGAGCGAGGTGGAGGGACAGAGAGGGAGAGGTAGACCGAATGAGAGGTGGAAGGATGGAGTGAGGAAGTACATGAATGAAGGCGGTGCTGGTTGGGGGGAGGGGCGTCGACTGACTGGGGACAGAGGTGCATGGGGGCGATTCGTTCGTGGCCACCCCTTCGGGGATCACGGCGTCAGGCAATAGATAGATAGATAGAAGAAAGATATACATGGCACAGAGGTGAAGGTGAGCAGGAACAGAAATCTCTAATTGACTACGCCATGATGGACTCCGGACTAAAAGGAAGAATTTTAGATTCAAAAGCTGTAAGAGGTATGCTGACGGGATCAGACCACTATACAGTGCTGACAAAAGTGAGGATAAGGAAAGAGTGGAAATATGAGAGGAAAGAGAGAAAACTGACAGTAGAGAGAATAAATGTGAGAAAATTAAATGAAGAATGTAATGCAACAAAATACAAGGACATCCTGAAAGAGACTATAAAGGGCATGGATGTTATGATAGATCTGGGAAATACTGTAGACGAAGTATGGAAAGGTACAAGAGACTCCATGATTAAAGCAGCTGAGAAAGTATGTGGGAAGAAAACCTTTAAAATGTGGAAGAAGAAAGGTAACGCATGGTTTAGTAAAGAGATAGAAGAAATAGTGAAAAAAAAACAAAAAAAGTTCAGAAAGAGTATGCTGCAAAAGAATATACCTAGAGAAACTAGAGATGCGAGGAAAGAAGAATATAAAAAAATTAAACAAAGAGTGAAGAGGGCGATACAAGACGCTAAAAGGAAGACAGATGAGGCATATGGGAGAAAGATTAGTGAACAGTTTCTGAATGACAGGAAAGCATACTACAGAGCTGTGAAAGAAGCCAGAGGGAAGAAGACTGAGAGTGTCTCAGGTGGTAGGATGAGGGACATGAATGGGGAAGTGGTAGAGGGTGATGGTGTGGTGAAAGTATGGAAAGATCATTTTAGTAGCTTAGCTGTAAAGAGTAGGGGGAAGGCAAAGATCTCATCCATAGGAATGGAGAGAGGTAGAATAAACAGGGTAGTTGAAAGCCAGATAAGCAGAGAAGAAGTAAAAGAAGCAATCAATAGACTTAAAATGGGCAAAGCTGCTGGAGTAGATAACATCCCAGGTGAAATGCTGAGATATGGAGGAGAAGAAGCTGTTGACATAATGCATAGATTATGTAAATTAGCATGGGAAAAGGAAAGTGTACCAGAGGACTGGAGGAAAGCAGTGATAGTACCCTTGTACAAGGGGAAGGGTAGTAAAGAAGACTAAGAATTATAGGGGAATTAGCTTGCTTAGCATACCTGGAAAGGTACACGCAAGAGTAGTAACACAGAGGCTACAGAAGATAACGGATGACAAAATAGGCGAGGAACAGGGAGGTTTCAGAAAGGGCAGGGGCTGCGTTGACCAGATAGCCTCAATGCGATTGTTGGTAGAGAAGTATCTGGCCAAAAACAGAAAACTCCATGCAGCATTCATGGATTTGGAAAAAGCCTACGACAAAGTAGACTGGGAGGGCCTGTGGGATGTGTTAACAGTATATGGTGTGGGAGGAAAGTTGCTAATGGCAGTAAAATCTTTTTATAGGAATGCAATGGCAAATGTGAAGGTAGGGGATAAGTTAAGTGAAAGTTTTGAGGTCAATGTAGGTGTAAGACAGGGATGTGTCATGTCAGCTTGGTTGTTCAATATATACATGGATGGAGTGATTAGGGAATGTAGGGCTGTATCAATGGGTGTGGGAGCTAGACTGGAATCAGAGGGGAGAACATGGAAGATTTTAACATGCCTATATGTGGACGATGCAGTCCTGTTGGCGGAAAATGCTGAAGAACTTCAGAGAGTGGTCACTGACTTTGACAGGGTATGTGAAAAGAGAAAGTTAAAGGTCAATGTAGGGAAATGTAAGGTAATGGTGTTTGAGAGAAGAATGCATGAAACCATTGATTTTAAGGAAAAATATAGAATCAAGAAAGAACACAAGAAAAGTTGTAAAATAAAATTGAAAAATGAAGTACTAGAAGAGGTTGAAAGTTTCAAGTATTTGGGAGCTGTACTATGCAAATATGGTAAAATGGAGAGTGAGATAAAAGAGAGAAAAATGCAAGGGAGAAAAGTGATTGGAGAACTTGATAGTATTCTCAAAGGAAGAATGGTTAGCCAGGAAGTCAAAAAGTCACTGAGAAACAGTGTGCTGCTCCCAACACACTCGTATGGAAGCGAGACATGGACGGCAAGTGACGAGGACCTCTTTAAACTGAGAGCTGTGGAGATGAGCTTTTTCAGAATGGCAGCTGGCATGAATAGGCTAGATGGGCCAAGTAATAGGGAAGTGTACGAGTCCTTTGGAATGGAAGAGCAGGCTTTGGGCATTGATTGTGGTGTGGTTGAGTGGATAAAGAGAAGTACTTTGAGGTGGTATGGTCATGTTCAGAGAATGGATGAAGACAGAATGCCAAGAAAGATATATGGGAGTCAGGTGAGTGGAACCGCTAGTAGTGGAAGACCACCTATGGTATGGGAAAAGAAAGTGGAAAAATATATTGAAGAAAAACTTCCACGTAGTGGAAGGGGCATTGTGGCACGGGCAAAGGAGGCATGTCTTGACAAAGTAGCTTGGAGACGTTTCTGTCATGGTCATCCTCTAGTGGGGGTTTCCCAGGGGGAAACAAGGCGTCGGAGATGATGATGATGATGACGATGATAGAAGAAAGGACATTTTGCAGCAGTGTGCAAGAGTCCGGACCAAGGAAAAGGCCAAGACCGAGCAGACCGAAGATACCAATCGGAATGGAAGCCGCGAGGTGCGAGCCGTGGCCGGAGTGGACATTGGAGAGGTTCGGGTCAAACATCAACTAGCCACCATAGGCCTAGTGATCAAGCAAACCGTGTTCAAGAGGAATACAAAGATTTTCTCTCAGATGATTCAAGTGATTGTATCTTTAAATTGGATAGTTTCAAATCAAATGACTTAACTACATTAAATTTGAGAGTGAATGGTACTTGTGTAGAATATATTGTTGATTCTGAAGCATCTTGTAATATTGTGAGTGAAGAAATATGCCTGAAGCTAAATGTTAGGGTAGTACCATGTAGCAAGAAACTGTATCCATACGGAGTTGACACTCCATTGGTACTAAAGGGTAAATTTCAGGCCGAGGTATCCTATAATGGTATACAGTTGATAACTGAGGTTTTTGTAGTAGAGGGTACCAGTGCATCTTTGTTGGGGAAATGCACTGCCATGAAGTTGGGCATTCTCAAAATTGGAGAGTGTAAAACAGATAATCTTTTGTGGTAATGAAGTAAACATGCTGAATAACAGTGGATATGAATATCTAAAAGATAAATATAAGCCCTGTTTCACTGGTCTGGGTAAACTCACAAATTTTCAGTTAAAATTTCACGTAGATCATAATGTAGCACCAGTAGCACAGCCTATGAGAAGAGTCCCATTTAATTTGAGAAAGGGTATTGAAAAGAAACTTAAGGAGTTAGAAGACCTTGATATTATAGAACCAGTAGAAGGACCAACTTCATGGATTTCTCCACCAGTAGCAGTGCCTAAGTCAGAGAATTTGGAGGATATTAGATTGTGTGCGGATAGACCTATGAGGCGTGTGAATGAAGCTGTTTTGAGAACTAGACACCCTATCCCAACAATTGATGAACTGTTGCTAGACATGAATGGTGCTAAGATTTTTTCTAAATTAGATTTAAAGGGGGGTTCCCATCAAATTGAACTAGCACCAGAAAGTAGAGATATAACAACATTTCATCACACACAAAGGCCTGTTTAGGTACAAGAGACTGATGTTTGGAGTAAATTGTGCACCAGAAGAGTATCAACATATCTTACAACAAGTACTTCAAGGTTGTGAGGGGGTTAAGGTTATTGCTGATGACATTATTGTATATGGCTCATCTGAACAAGAACATAGGGAAAGACTAGAGAGAGTTTTGAGTACCCTGTGTCAAAGAAACCTAACTGTAAACCCAAAGAAGTGTGAATTTGGTATGAATAAGCTTGTATTCATGGGTCATGTGTTGTCTAAGAAGGGAATTGGACCATCAGAAAGTAAAATCAAAGCTGTAAAGGGAGCCAAGAGACCAGAAAATGCAGCAGAGGTTAGAAGTTTCTTAGGTCTTGTTGTTGTTGTGGTTGTTGTTCCCCAGGCTGTCTGGCCGAACAGCCCCAAGGTCTCGAGCAAGGCCAAGGCCACAAACGAGCGCCCCCACAAAATCCCTCCTGCCTACCACTAACAAAGCCCGGGTGACCGAAGCCACTCCAAGGCAGGGAGCTGAGGAGGGTGCGGAAACGTCCGGGAAACCAAAGCCCCACCCAAGGCCCCGTGCCCCTCAGCAATTATGAAGGGAAAGTTGAGGGGCAAGGGAAAAATGTGACGCTTTGGCTCCCAATCTGCCAACTTCTAGGTTGGCAGTAGGGAGGTCAATCCACGGAAAAGACGCCGCCACTTGAGATCTAGAAGATATATAAGTAAAAGGAACAGTCAGAGTAAGCTATGGGTATGGCAGAGATAGCTCAGTTCTCACTCGGATAGACCAGCCCATCACCACATGACTAGAACCCAATCCTCTCAGCATCAGCTAGGAAAGGCCCTAGAAAGCCACCTTTGGCGGGGGGATAGCTCCCCTATTTCAACTCCTTTCGGGGTTGGGCACCCGCCTCTTAGGTCTTGTTGGATACTGTAGTAGGTATATTGACAACTTAGCCACAAGGGAAGAGCCACTTAGAATGTTAACAAGATCTGAACAACCCTGGGTGTGGGGAAAACAGCAAGAGGAAGCATTCATTGATTTGAAGAATCAGTTGACTTGTGCACATGCAATGGCTTATTTTGATCCAAAACTGCATACGCAGGTTATTGTTGATGCAAGTCCAGTTGGCTTGGGTGCAATTTTGGTTCAAAAACAGTCAGATGGATTTTACAAACCTGTAATTTATGCCAGTAGGTCACTATCAGATGTTGAGAGAAGATATTCACAGACCGAGAAAGAGGCTTTGGCAGTAGTCTGGGCTTGTGAAAGACTAAGATTGTACCTTGATGGACTAGAATTTGATCTAATAACAGACCATAAACCACTAGAGTGTATCTACTCTCCTAAATCCAAACCACGTCCCTTGAGGATTGAAAGATGGGCTCTCAGATTGCAGCCATATAAGTTCAAAGTAAAGTATCAACCTGGTAAATTTAATGCTGCTGATGCATTGTCTAGACTGCCGCTTAAGGATCTTCCTAGGTCTAATGTAGCTGAAGAGTATGTTTATTTGATAGCAAAATGTGTGACACCTAGAGCTATGACTACAAAAGAAATTGAAGTAGAGTCAGCAAAAGATGAGACTATGTAAAGTTAGAAAAGCAGTGAGGACAGGTGATTGGATGAACTTACCTAATTTTAAGCATGTACAGTTGTGGACAGATGAAACAGATACAGCCTTGGTCTGTCCAAGACCTTAATAGAGGGCAGCACAATTAGTGCCCATAACTTATCTGGTAACAGTGATGGTGTGGGGGTAGGAGGTGAAGGTATGGGGTGGAGGGAGGGAGGGGGGAGGAGGGTACAGGAGTGGACAGGACAGGAGAGGGTACAGGAGCGGCGAGGTGGGACCAGGGGGGGGGGGGGGGAACAGGGAAGTGGGTGGCCAAATACTTTACTGTGAAAGAATTATTAATTTTGTGTTTTGATCATTATGTGGTATTATGATTGCAACATATTGGATTGCTGGTATTAGTGAAACATAATATTTTATAATACTGCTAAAGTTGTAGCAAATTGAAACAGAGACCCCCAATAAGAAATTGTGTGTTTCTACCTCGAGCATCATAGATGGGAGAGGGGAGAGGGTATTATTATTATACAGACTAGCACCAAGCCCATGTGGTACTAAAACTCATGATTAAAACGGCAGAGGTAAGCTAAGCGAATTCAAGAAAGATACTAAGCTATGGGAAAAAACGCTACATAAAGGTAAAAGACGAGCGCGAGACAGAAACAAAGATACAAAGTGCGGAGTGCGCAACTAACAGTAGTGCAGGATAGGGGTAGGTGGTGGTGGATTACAAAGAAACCTGTGGCTGGAGTGTGAATTATTTTATGAAGAGCAATTAATTTAAACTTTGGTAATGGCATAATAAATAAGTTGTCTAACATCTCACTTACCCACCTTCGATTGTGATAGTAATTTAACGAATTCTTATGCATTAAATATTCAACTATGAAAAACATCTTCGCAGAGCCTCATAATACCATAAGCCTTGATAAGATTAGGTAGAGGTGTGTGTAACATGATAAACGCGCTATAGGCAACTTGCTCTCGCTAGCTCTAGCTCTCTCTCTCTCTCTCTCGCTATTGGAACATAAACACAAACTGTTTGTCGGTTGTATATATAATTTACTTTGAAACAATATATATATATATATATATATATATATATATATATATATATATATATATATATATATATATATATATATATATATATACACATTACACACAGTATTACAGTAAATGAAGCAAGCTTTATCTACCTATTTATCTTTGCTATATTCATTATATGTTTTAGTCTGCAGTTTTACTGTTATAGCAAACTGGGTCTACCGTGATTATATTTGCACACAACACTATGTATATTTGCAGTGGTTCCTTGATTTTGTAAAATAAATACTACCATATTTGTTTAGACATAATTGTATGCAACTGACAGCAGCCCCTTCTCTGTATAATCCTACTTTCTCTATCCTACTTTCAAAGCCAAAGGCGGATGCAGCAAACTCACAGGCTCTCATGTTCCCGATTTTGACTCCTCTGAATTCTCCACTTTTTGTCTCAAATTATCCTGTCATTATCATACTAAATACTTCTGTTTTGTCTATCTTTCCCTTAACTCTACTGACTTTCCCAAATTCTTTGAGTATCTAAACTCTTAACTGGAACACATCCTAGCCATCTCTCCTTTCTCAGAAATCACCATCTTAGGAGATTTTAACGCCACCACCACCAATTACTCTCCTCGCATTCCACTGACTAACCTGGTGAACAATCTATATCTTTTCTATCCTAAATGACCTACAGTAGAGCAGTTGGTTCAGCAACCCACCTGTATCCCAGATAGCTTCGGAGATTGGCCTAACATTCTTGACTTGTTTCTAACTTCTAACCCTTCTTCTAATACTGTCGATCTTTTCCCTCATTTGGGCTCCTCTTACCTATCTCTCTAACCTGTCCTATCTCTCCAGTATAGCCATCCGTCTGAGCCGAACTAGCCAGCCGGCGGCACTAGTAGCACTTTGGCACTGCCGACTGGGAGGCTCTCCGGTAGTACTTCTTTGATTTGTCATGGAATGACTTTTGCTTCAGTTGCCGGGGACCCTCGGAGAGTGCTGAACTTATTACCAAAGTAATCCTCTCGGGCATGGAGGCATACATTCCATTTTCTTTCCCTCAGACTAATGTAAAACAAACTTGGTTTACTCACGCTTGTTCAACTTCTGTCCGCAATAAGGATGAAGCATTCAAACGGTACCAACACCTTCAAACTCAAGAATCTTATTCTTCCTATGCTTCTGCCCAGAATCAAGCCAAATCTGTTCTTTGACTCACCAAACACTCTTTCATCGATTCTATATTAAATGCACTGAACTATCCAATATCTAATGATAATGTCGGACAGGCTGGGAGAGAGGTATCTTGACCAGGATTCGACCTCACTCACTCCAGGTATATTTGGAAGGGCTGAGCACCATAAGCACTCAGCCATATGCTCATGGCCGAGTGGTTATGGTGCCCAGCTCTTCCAAATATACCTGCAGTTAGTGGGTTCGAATCTTGGTAAGGTTACCCCTCTTTGAACTATCCAACTCTAAGCTCTTCCCAAGCTTTCTGGTATCTAGACAAAAACCTCTCCACCAATTGTCCTTCTTCGTCTTTCCCTCCCTTTTCCACTCTGACAGCACTACCGTCACTTCTTCCTCTAACAAAGCTAAACTCTTCACCCAAACTTCCGCTAAAAACTCCACCTTGGATGATTCCGGTGTTATTCCTCCCCCTCTCTCCTACTTACACCTAATATCCTAATCTATTTTAAATATGTGCTCTCTACCCTCTCTGGGCTTAATACTAAGAAGGTGTGATGGTGTTCCTCCTGTTGTACTAAAAATAACTTTGCTTCCGTGCTGACTCCCTGCCTAGGCAAACTCTTTCGTCTCTGTCTCTCCTCTAATGTCTTTCCTTCTTGCTGGAAGTTTGCTCTCATTCAACCTATCCCAAAGAATGGATGATCGCTCCCAACCCTCCAACTATCGTCCAATTGCTCTCATTTCTTGCATCTCCAAAGTTTTTGGAAACTATTCTTACTTCAAATTTTTTTAAGCATCTCTCTGCCCATATAATCTACTTTCAGATCGCCAGTATGGCTTCCTTAGGGGTCGCTCTACTGATGATCTTCTTTCATATCTTATTCATATCTTACTAACTTTTGGTCATCCTCCTTTCATGATTTCGGTGAAACCTTTTCTATTGTGCTAGACATATCTATAAGTCCTTTAATAGAGTCTGAAACAAATCTCTAACTTCTAAACTACCCACCTTTAGTTTTTGTCCCTCAAATTGTGCCTTTATCTCTATTTCCCTTCCTGGCCGTTCCATGGCTGCAGTTGTGGACGGCTATCTTTCACTTCCTCAACCTATCAACTATCCGCTATTCATTCATATGCTGATGACTCTACCTTACACCATTCAACTAGTTTTTCAGAACTCCCCAGCAAACAATCTCTCAAAAAGTCATGTAACGATGCCATATCTTCTGACCTATCAACAATTCCCATTTGGGGCAGAAAATATATTGTTGCTTTTGGTGCTTCCAAAACCCATTTCTCCATTTATCTACCCATCAAGAACTCCCACAGGACTTTCCCTTATACTTCAACAATACACAAATCAACCCTTCATCTTCTCTCAGTATTCTCGGTGTCTCCTATTTCCTGATCTCACTTGGAAAGATCATATTACCACCCTTGCTAAACCAGCTTTCCAGAAGCTGGGTATGCTCAATCATCTCCGGGGGTTCTTTAGCCCGGCACAGCTTCTTGCTCTGTACAGAGGCACAGTGCGTCCATGTATTGAATATTGTTCACATGTGTGGGGAAGATCCTCTCACACAGCATTTCTTGACAAAGTAGAAAAGAAAACCTTTCGTCTCATTAACTGATGTCCACTCCCTGACTCTCTGCGATCTCTCTCTTTCTTCGCCGCAAAGTTGCATCTCTCGCTATTCTACTGATATTACAATAATCAGTGTTCCTCACCCTCTCTCAATGTATACCACCTCCTTTACGAAGAGTACGTAGAACCTGTCTCCCAATACAATCCCACCCCTACTCTTTGCAACTCTCCAACCCAAGAGTGAAACGATATTCCAAATCTTTCCCCTATTCAACAGCTGAGCTCTGGAACGCTCTACCCTGAATCCATTTTCCCCTCATCCTATGACTTTAATTACTTTAAACTCTGTGTATCCAGGCATTTTGGCTCGAACATTCCTTGATTTTGGCCCTGTCACTCTTTCAACTATGTGGAAGGAACTCGTCACAGACAGTTCTGCCTTTTGTCTCACTAACTCACATAGAAAAATTATCTACTAACTATAATATGACCATGCTTTTATTTCAGTCTCGCTCTACAGGTTTTGTGCGAGTCAATTATTTAGTAAGATTAAGATTACCATCTTTATTGGTTAATAAGGATGTATAACATCTAGAGTTATCAATAATGTTATTGCAAAGTCAGTTTGTAACTAAATATATTAAGAAATCAATGGACCTTATATTATTGATTGGCAATATTTGTCAAGATTGTTCTATCAATTGTAACCTAAGGAAATATTGAATTAAGAAATGTTATACGTGCAATAGTTTGAATGCCCCATAAATGAAATATATGTGTATATATTCCATACCAAGTGTGTTTTTTCGTACAACAATTCTGACAACAATAAACACGGACATGCTGCAACTCCTCCTTTGCTATCATTTTTTAGATACTGACCTTGTTGTTAAGCTTTATGTTATGCACAATTTACTGTTTAAATATTATACGAACTCACAGGTCATATATTCACATACATGAACATTCACCCTGTTTTTTGAGAACGGGATTAAATGATTAATGAGGACTGATAATTCGTTGCTCCCGTTTATCTTTTGCGCCTTTAATCTCTTCCTGTTTAATGTTATCTGCTAAAGTTAATTGATCAAGCTTTATGTATCTCTCCTGGTTCATCTTTCTCTAGATTGTTAGTAGCTATATCTCAAACATTCGAAGTCTACTTTTGTCTAGGTCATGATATTATGAATTTCTCTAATTATCTTAAACACATTTATATATCATAAAGCAGCATAATGCATTATTTTCGTGTTGCTAGCTGTACAGTATATACCATGCATCTTTGCTCGCCATAATTATTACAATCCTATTCAGTATTTTCATTTTAATGTATTCCCAACCCTTTCTTAATACGTGTAAGCTGTTTCACTTTAATTTCACGATCATTATAGGATGTTCCTCAGTTTTGGAATGCTATTTATCTATAAAATCGGTAGTGGCTATCTCAATTATTCCTCCAACTACAAGACGTCCCGCCAAAAATTAATGAACTCATTTACTATGCCATAATAAGTGAAGAAGCGTATCCTCATATCTCTGAGGCACTAACCAACTGTATACAGCTTAGAACCCGTAGCAAGGAATTAAATGGTCCTAACGCTATCTCATTTAACGCTTACACTTCTACTGATGCCGTCAAAACGTAACAAAAAAGACCTGATATACCGGAAAGGTTCTGCATAATCCTGTTTTCATTTGATGTTAATTAAGCTTAAACCACCCTTGCGTCATTATTGTTGAGCATATCTACCAAGAGGTTTGACCAATAAATGTAACTTAGTTTTTAATGTGGGGATATTATTTTATAACATGGTCTTTTGCGCCTCTATACCGAAACTTTGAGGATTGTATTGACACATTATATATAACTGGTTGCTTTTCTTGAACAGGCGCATTGCCATGTAAATATACAGTATATCCTTTACAGTCATCCTGTATATACTATATATCCTTTCATACATATATATATACAGTCATCCTTTGTTTCCTGATTTCTGCTTTGGAGTGAAATTAATAAAAATAGAGTATTTATAGATACATTCCATAATGTTTTATTAATTTATAATACTATTTTGTTTAAATTCTTAGGGATGTATATAATGAAACGCGATTTTATACCCGTGGCAATGTCAACACTGATAACACACCTCCAGTACACTTGGAAAACACTTTAATTGGCGTGTCATTGATACCGTATTATATACACCATATATGCATTACATACTATCGTTACTACTATGACCTCTACACTCACCATTATGCTGAAACACCAACTATAATATTTGAAGTTTGACTGACTCACCAACTGACAAATATTAACAATTACTATATTTCCCCTTGTCAGGTAGGCTAACCAACAGGTAGTTCAGTTGTATCTGACGCTCCCATGTTTGAACAATACCACATTCCCGATATCAAAACTCAGTAGGCGCTCTAAGCAGAGAACAAAAATGAAGTAGTATTACGTTATAGATTTAAGATATCATATATTTGAATGCCTATACTGTATGTCACATATATATTGTATATGGAGAGAGAGAGAGAGAGCATTAGGAGGTTAGCAGCCTGTAGCGCGTTTATTATGCTACACACACCTCACGACTCCAATATCTTGCGATCATAATACCACATAATGATCAAAACACAAAATTAATTATTCTTTCACACTAAAGTATTTGGCCACCCACTTCCCTCCACCCCCCCACCCCCCCTCCCCCTGGTCCCACCCCGCCGCTGGTTACCCCTCCCACTCCTGTACCCTCCTCCCCCATCCCTCGCCTCCCTCGCCTCCCTCGCTCCACCCCATACCTTCACCTCCTACCCCCACACCATCACTGTTACCAGATAATTTATGGGCACTAATTGTGCTGCCCTCTATTGAGGTCTTGGACAAACCAAGGCTGTATCTGTTTCATCTGTCCACAACTGTACATGAAGAACTGACTACAGTTGGCAAACTGTTGCTCAGGGGTAGCAGAATTGTAATCCCAGAAACACTAAGGGAACATATTTTGAAATTATCACATGAGGGTCACCAGGGCATTGTCAAATGTAAGCAGAGACTAAGGGAGAGAGTGTGGTGGCCAGGTATTGATAGAGATATGGAAAATTTTGTTAAAAACTGTCAGCCTTGTCAATTAATGAGCTCCAACACTAAACCTGAACCATTGCAACCAACTGTGTTACCTGAGAAACCTTGGCAGCATGTTGGTATTGACCTGTGTGGGCCATTTCCAGGGGGAGAGAGTTTGTTGGTGGGTGTAGATTATTATTCAAGATGGTTTGAAGTGGGAGTTTTGCATAACACTTCACCAGGTAAGGTAATTTAAACACTGGACAATTGGTTCACATGTCATGGTATACCAGAAGTAATAGTGTCAGACAAAGGACCTCAATTTGTATCTGAAGAATTTCATAATTTTGTACAAACTTCAGGTATAACGCACAGAAGGATTACACCTTATTCACCTCAAGCTAATGGAGAGGTGGAAAGACAAAATCAAACTTTGTTAAAGGCCATTCACACATTTCATGTTGAGGGTAGTAACTGGAAGAAATATTTGAATAAATTTCTTGTAGCCTATAGAAGCACACCTCACAGCGTTACTGGTATTAGCCCATATGAAATGATGTATGGAAGGAAGATGAGAACAAAATTACCAATCTGGAATACTGAATCAAGTTTGTGTGAGGAAGCTATTAGAGATAAGGATGCATTGAGGAAAGAGAGAGAAAGCCTATTTTGATTCAAGAATGCATGCTAAAGAGATGGATGTAAAGAAAGATGACATAGTAGTGCTGAAACAGAACAAGGAAAATAAGCTATCACCTTACAGAGTCATTGAGAAAAGAGGGAACAGTGTTCAAATAGAAGGGAGTGATGGTACCCAGAAAAGGAGGAATGTGACTCACTTGAAGAAAGTGAAGTTTGATAGTATGGATGGCAAAAGACAGTTGTGGGAGAGAGGAAGAGAGAAGAATGAGTAAGAAATGGATGTGGTGCATGATGAGGGGAATGACAGTCAAGCACACATGAGTCAGAGGGAACAAATATCAAGTAGTGAGAGACCTAAAAGGACAGTGCACAGACCTGTTAGGTTTAAGGATTATGTTACATGATAACCTAATGTTTGTACATAATATTCAAGCATATGATATTGTTTAGTTTAGTTTATGATTTGGTATAGCCTACAGTTCTGTACCAGTATTGATACAGTATTACTAATTTATGTTTAGCTCATGATTTTGATATACTGTACAGTATTTTACAGTACTACTGTATTAATTATTTATGTTAAGTCTATGATTGTGATACCAGTAGTTATCATGGCTCAAATGGCCTAGCTAGCCTAGAGATAATTATATATTTAGTTTATTATGTTTGTTAATCATGTGAAATGGATAATTCTATATTTAATGCAATATACAACTTGAACAGATTAAGGTCATTCCAGTAGTGTTATTATTGAATTAATGTATAAAGTGATTCTATGGATAAGTATTGGTATTCAGAAGATTATATTAGCCAATTATGATTTGCAGTACAGTACTGTAATAAGTTATAGTTATGTTCAATAAAGATTGTACTGTACTGGTATAATATAAAGATATTGTAGGAATTATGTTTTATAAGAAAAGGAGGGATGTAGTGTATAAGAACATGTCTGTAAGGAGGAGCCGTTGTAACGGTGTTGTGTAGAGTAGGAGCGCGACGGAGGAATTCAAATAAACTTGTGTCCAGAGCACGCTGTCTTTAATGACGTCCTTTACATTATTATCTGGAGGCCTGAGGACTTAACACCATCCACATACAATACCACCTTTGTAATATCTTCAAGTATAGTACAGTTATTAAGTAAAGTAAAAGAAGTCAACTTCCCCCTAGGACAAGAAGGACTTCCTGTCCTAACAGAGAGTGCACGCTCACGCCCTTGCTCTCCTCAAAAGGGGAACGGGTACCCCTCACTAATTGTGAATACTATGTCAGGGAAATCTGAAGGAAGTTAAGCAATTTTGAGGCTTCTTGATCACTGGCATCCCAAGTTGAGAAACCCAAGATTACCCCTCCATTCAGTTGGATGTACGGCACCCCGAAGTCCTTACACTATCTGTGAGCTAAAGAAAATCTATTGAGGGATCTTTGTTAACTGTGGCATCCCATCAGTTAATAGGCTGTATCGCCAATATTAAAGGTTGAAGTGTATAGGCATCCCTCCACTTATACTCTTGATATTGTAGTTACGGTAACTGTGCCCTATAATAGGAACTGTGTTATTACTGGCATCCCAGTGAGTAACATAGCCACCTTCTCTAGGTTACGCTTTCCCTAGTTGAAAGTTGAGGAACTCAGGCATCCCTACTCCTCAATACTTTCACTATTGAAAGTTCATAAGTGTCTTATTAGAGGAACTTTGTTAGTACTGGCATCCCAGTATTTAACATAGTCGCCTTCTTCTAAGTTACACTTTCCTTAATTAAAGTTGAGGGACTCAGGCATCCCTACCCCTCAACACTTTACTAATGAAAGTCTACACTACCACTTTTCACAGGAGATCTTGGCATCCCACGATCTTTTGTGTTATAAGGGTTTAGCGAGACACCCTCACGGGGACTCTGCAGACATAAGTCCTAGGTGCATTTCGTCTGTGGCATTTCATTAGACTTTGCAACTAAAAGGTTAAAACACCGCCCTGAGTTCCTTGAACCTCTTAAAACGGTCAGATACAGTCAAGAAGATCAGTACTAAAATCTTGCGTTCGTCCGATATCGTGCTATTCCGTCATAACTGAGGCACGATATTAAAGACCCCATTCCAAGAGTACCTTAACAGAACTTCATCACCGGTTAATATAAAGGTCAGGATAGACGAGTATAAATTATAAAGCTATAGGTTCAAATACTCGCGTCAGTCCGATATGGTGCCCAACTGTTTAATTTCAAGTTACGGAGCCATATTCAAGACCTCAAGCCCATTAACCCATCTGTAAACCTACTTCACACGACCGGCCAACCTAGACGGCTTACGGAGACTCAGAAGACTACAAGCAGCTAGTGTTCTACACAACTATGAAAGAAAATATTGGAAAAACCTATTAAGTCGATGCCAGTGACGAGGCCTAATAAGTTAAGATTATGCGTACCAGTGTTCAAAATCCTTTTTACGTACGCCTCTGTGATAAATTGGAATTAAAACCAAATAAGCCAATTTTCATCCATATTGACTCTGCCAAAATTCCGCACCAGTGATAATATTTCAGAGTCCTAAAAGTTCCTTATTCCGCATTAAATCATCGAAAGTGTTCTATGAAACAGAATCTATAGTAACAGATTCCCTATATGAGTATACTAGTGTTCACAATCCTTATATGTAGGATACAATTTGGAATTAAAATAAAATAAGCCAATTTTCCGACCATATTGGCTCTGCCATAATTCCGCCCAAAATGTAAATAATAAAATAGAGTCCACAAACATTTCAAACTAATATTGTGAGTTCACTAGTGCGAAGGTGATCAAAATAAAGGAATACAGTATTGAACTACATACTGGACTAGGCCCTCGTCAATAACCGCCACTACAATACTCTCCCTTGAATAAAGTGAAAGTTAAGCATCCGATTAGAAAGTGATCCTATGTCCAAGAGGCATCTTATTTTATAGATAAAGTGTATACAATTAAAACTAAGCTGAATATACCTGAGCTCCATCTAGATCCGCAATCGTGCTGGGAGAATATAGGACTTAAGTTGTACCCAATGATTTCTGGTGTTAGTATCTTCAATATCAATATCTATGTATTTAGTGAATAAGTGAATAAACTGTACTACAAACTATATTCTGATATTATATGTATCCCTATTGTCTCCTGCATATGTATTTGTATTAACTTAGAAATCTCAGTCTTGAAAGAACTCACCTTAACCCCCTCAGACTGAAATAGTTAACTTACTGACGAGGAGGCGGACCGCACAGTATTATCCCCACAACAGTCAAAATCTCACTGAGGGACCGTTAGAAGTCGGAGGAACTTGGGGTTACCACCATTCGACAGATTCTGATCTAACCAACCGAACTTACGGAGGACTAAATGACACTAGAGCGTCATATAACTTATTAGAGAGATATTAAGATAAGTTCATATGACGCTCTATCGTCATATGAGTATTTTGGCAAAACCGCCATATGACGCTCTAGCGTCATATGAGTCGGAGAGTGTTAACTAATTGTTAATCCTGAATAAAGTCAGGGCATAACAATTTCCAAGAGTATGAATTTATTATAATAAGTATTGTACATTCCATCTTGATTTGATGTTATATTTTGCTGAACCTAAGAACTCACAAATTCATATAATTGTATGAATACATTGACATACATATATTGAGCGTACTCTCAAAAGAACAAGTTGACGATATGCAACACAATCTAGATAAATTGTCATGTTGGGCCCAAATTTGGCAAATGAGTTTCAATGCGGATAAATGTAAAGTACTACATATCGGATACCTAAATGAGAAAGCAAACTATTCGATGAATGGCACTCAGCTTAAGAATGTAAACAGAGAAACCGATCTGGGAGTAACAATATCGAGTAACCTAAAACCGAGTCAACAATGTTCAGAAGTTGTTAACCCTTCAGACTCATATGACGCAGAGGTTGCCAGATTAGCAATAAGAAATAGAGTTCTCTCACTCATATAATTACCTCTCCAAAATTAGTTTTCTGCCCACAGCTAACTCAAAGACAACTGCAGAGGTTGAATTAAATGTTTCTAAATACCCTAATGGTAACAAGGTTTTAAGTATCCCTAATAGGCTCAAAATTGCGTCATATGTCGGAGGGTAAGAAGGCAAACAAATAATTGGCTTTATAGGCAGGTCATTTGAGCATAAATCCAAGAAGTTATCCTAACCCTTTACAATTCCTTAGTCCGCCCTCTTCTGGAATACTGCGTTCAATCCTGGTGCCCTTATTACCAAAAAGATATAAACAAGCTAGAACGAGTTCAACGTAGAGTTACCAAAATGATACCTAGCCTAAAGAACAAACCATACGAGGAGCGTCTTAGAGAAGATTAAATCTATTTCCTTTAACCCAGCGCAGATTAAGAGGTGACTTAATTCAAGTGTTCAAAATCATCAAAGGCATCGACAATATGAACTGTAGTAAGTACTTCACTATCGACCAATCTAATTACACGCGGGGAAACGGTTGCAAAATTATTGGTAAATCTTTTAACTCCACGAATCTAAGAATTTCTTCAATCGAGTTGTCAACTTGTGGAATGGGCTTCCCCGTAACGTTATAGACTGCATCACCGTTGATTCATTTAAACTCCGCCTAGACAAATATCTCGCATCAAACCCGCGACTGACTGCGTTTGTAAATGAATAACTTTATTTTATCCCCCCCTCAGTTACTAACCCATCTGTCCCCTACTAACTTCCTAATCCTGCCACGGACATTAGTTCCAGGGCAGTAATTCCCTTTCCAATGTTCCCTTACCCACTCTAAACCACTGTTTGGACACTTGATCCTCAGTGTTTTGGAGGACAAGCAACCTAGAAGGGTCACTAGATCTGTTGTTGCTTGATTTCCTTTGTACTCCTTTGTACCACGTGTAGTTCACAAGCTATTGTATTAGCGATTTCAGTTTATAATAAAAGTAAAGTTTCAGAAGTACTATAAGATCAGATATGCTATACTTTGACAGTAGGAATTGGTTTTTACACCATACCCGAAAGAGGATTTATGGAGCTCCGATCTTACTCTCAACCATCTGAACAATTTTACCAGCACACCTAAACTTCGTTAGATGCGGGAAGAGCCTCCCGAAAATATCAAGCCCTGGTGGGGGCTCGAGCTCTCGACCCTTGGGTTGTGAGGCAGACACCTTACCAGTTAGACCAATAGAGATATCCCACTTGGCCTGGTCGGCTCAGGGTATTTCCGCATCCGATCTGTTTTAGGCTAGCCTATTTTCACTGACTTTACACTACTTCACCTTCCGGGAAGCGAAGGCTCCGAACAGAGAGGAACAAGCCTGAGCCGAATCGACCGAGAGTCCGTCAGAGAGATGAACAGGAATGGTGAGTCAACTTCACTGAGCGGTGCGCAACACGCACCTTGTGCTACACAGACACACTAACGGCCCAGTTGGCAACTCGCTTGAGCGGCCGGCAACTCCACAACCCAACCCAAGCGAGTTCTCACTACACCCCCTGTACTCTTCTATCCCCTTCCTTGTCCCGTTCATCTCTCTGACGGACTCTCGGTCGATTCGGCTCAGGCTCGTTCCTCTCGGTTCGGAGCCTTCGCTTCCCGGAAGGTGAAGTAGTGTAAAGTCAGTGAAAATAGGCTAGCCTAAACAGATCGGATGCGGTGATACCCTGAGCCGACCAGGCCAAGTGGGATATCTCTATTGGTCTAACTGGTAAGGTGTCCGCCTCACAACCCAAGGGTCGAGGGTTCAAGCCCCCACCAGGGCTTGATATTTTCGGGAGGCTATTCCCGCATCTAACGAAGTTTAGGTGGGCTGGTAAAATTGTTCAGATGGTTGAGAGTAAGATCGGAGCTCCATAAATCCTCTTCCGGGTATGGTGTAAAAACCAATTCCTACATGACTTATTCAAAAATAATAATTTGTCGAGTCTAAGAATCTATATTAAGCATTAATTGTATAAATACATTAACCATGTGTAGTAACCATCTGCATTTAAGAAAACGTAACATTTAGAGAACACCTTGCTGTATCTTTCAGCTCGGACTCAACTAAAGTGTAATTTCAGTAACTTTGCAACTTTCTTCTTTTATATTCAACTGTAACTCAACTAAACATTAATCCCTTTTCTAATGGTAATGTATATTGTATTTGTACCTATGTAATGTAGTATTATTGTGTGACCCATTAACTATTTGTGTATAAATAAACCTGTAATATTGTATTTTTAGTATATCTTGCCTTGTATTTGATCATAGGTGTATATAACTTCATTATTCTTCCTGTTAAAGAACTTACTCAATTACCAGATTTGTTGTAGAAAATTACTTTTCATTTATTTAGTGTTCTCCTTAGACTTCCATCAAGCTTATAGAAACACATCCAAGATTTCAAGATAAATTTGTACATTTTTTGGATGAGCAATGTCCCGACGGCCAAAGCCTGATTACTCCAAAATAACAGGCTTGCTATCGCTCGCTGTAGGACTTGTTTTTTACACCTTTGCCCGTAAAGAGCGTTTTGGAGCTCCAATATTACTTTAAGCCATCTTGACAATTTTCCCAACACACCTAAATAGTAGACGAGCCAAGGCCAGCACAAAATGGTTTGGTGCAACGCCCACTACACATTTGGTGTCACATCATGCTGCTTGGGGGATGCCTCTGGAACATTTCTAGCCATGATGTACAGTAGAATTGTGGTATCACTAAAAAAATACAGCTTATTTTCAACCCAAGGGTATGGCGGCTGAGCCGTAATAAACGAAAATCAAATGTAATTATGTACTTCATTGCTGAAGGTAACATGTTGGTCAAATTGATGTTATGTTGATATTTGTATATAATATTGCTTTGCAGCATAACAGCTCAAATATTTACTTTGTTACACAAGAACCTATAGACGCAGACAGGAATTTATTCAGGGGACAAAGATAGTGTTTTCGTTCACAATTTCGTTCATGTGCTGTGACATGCTTCGCTTTTTACAACTAACTTTTATTATAACCTTTTTTGATTGAGTGGGGCATGATGTGTTGACCTCCCTGCCCTTCCCCCCACTAGCTACGCCCAAGCAAGAACCAATAACATATATTGAAGCCTGGGCAGAAATTGTGTTTCTTCTATTCTTTTGTAAGGCAAATGTCCACACCTACTTGATGGAACTATTCCAATAAAGATACACATTCTAGATATGAACATCTACTTGTGAATAATTTGTTTGTGAATAATGAAGAAACGTTAGATGGTAAACATACAACTCATGCAACAACCCTTGTGTTGTACCAGAAAGGACAGTTTGGTCCACAGCCACAGAGGAAGGTATAAGCTGAGCACCCAAGGAAACAACGTACACTGCCTACTCTAGCTGGATGTCAAACCATGCTTGATTACAATACCTATGGAGAGAAACCACCTGTCAACATGTTCACCCATTGCATCAAGCAAGAATGGTTCACCAGTGGAAGCGCATTGGGTGATAGTGCCAGCAGAATGGACTTGACATGGGCACTATTGCGGATGCTGCCCACAAAGCTGTTTGAAGTTATGGTTTGTTCCATGAAAGCTGATCAACAGAAAATTCTAAGCTGGAGTGGCTTTAATGCCATGGTATCACATGCATTTCCTTCCATAACCAAAGTAGGTTACTGCCCAATGATCAACAGTTCACCCACACAGTCGAATACTGTGTACACACTTATGAAACAGGTACAAAATATGATGTCCAGCATTGGCCAAGAATATAGTGTAATTACGTTTGACTTGGCCATTTACATGAAGGCAAAGGAAATACAGTGACGCAACCCCAGAGAATTTGAGGACACAGTCATCAGGATGGGTGGATTCCACATCGCCCTCAACTATCTGGCAGTGATTGGAAAGATGTTTGATGAGTCAGGGTTGGCAGACCTTCTGGTTGAGTCAGCCATCTATGGATGGAACTCTGCAGCACACCTACTAAAGGGAAAATCTTACAACCGTGGAGTCTTGGGTCACAAACAGGTCATGGAAGCTCTCATGAGGCTTTAATGGCAGGAGCTGTGCACGTGGCTATCACAAAGAGAAGGAAATAAAGGAGTTGATGAAGAAGCTGTGACTGCACATCTTCAATCTTGCAGGGAGGCAGCAGACAAGAAGGCAGACAGCATGCGAGAGTATTAAGAGACGCTCTGTGATGACATGGTTAATGTCCAGAAGCTGATGACACTCTTCAGTTCAGCAGGAAAGGCAGCTTCACATCTCTTCTCCTTCTGGGATACCTACAGTGGGATGGTCCAGCTGCTTGTGTAGTTCATTCATGCTGAGAGAGATGGTGCTGGGAGTTCTATCTTGCAGCTACCTCACAGATGGTTCCATACTGTTGCGCCATGGACCGGACCAACTACTCACGATGGTTCCCAGTGTACCTCAGGCATGTATCAGCTGCCACAGAAGTTTCCTGAAGTCCACAAAGAGTTCATAAATGGGAACAATGCTGTCAGTCGTTCAAACCAGCCCTACAGTTGTGTCTGGACAGACATGGCTCTGGAGAAATCAATCTACCTTTACTTCAAGAAGAGGGGTGGAATTGTGGGCATCACCCAGAGGGCAGAGGTTTTGGACAGATGGTTCTTGACAAGTCATGAACGAGCTGCAATAACATTTGCCACAAAGGAGATGTGTGCCATCCAAGACAATGAAAGAGTTGGCAAACACAAGGAAATGGGTGAAGCCAGGCTGCAGCGGGATGAAGGCGACGTCCAGAAGTTAATGGAAACATTCAAATCAGGACGTGCAACAAATCCCTTTGACATAAATGACTTGGAAGGAGACTGCCAGCTACTCATGAGCATCATCTCAAGTGTGGTTTTACCTCAATCTGTGGCAGAACGGCTGGTAGCATCAAAGAAGATTGGAGAGGAGCATCTGAAGGCCTTTGTTTCTAAATGTCTTGACACCAATGAAATTATTTCCTGGGACACATTGCCACATTTATACATCAAGACATCAGAGGCAAAGGAGAAGACTAAAAAATCAGCCAAGGATAAGACAGCTACTGTCAGTGTTGATCGAGATATCTTTGGCAAGCTCCTCATTGTCGCCAAGGCCAAAAATGTGAAACTGAAAACTTTACTGCGGTATGAGCTGTCGTCTGTGCATTATGCTCTGGCATATTCTGATAGCACTCTGCGCAAGAATGTGAAAATTGAGCTGTTATCAGAGTTGTAGACAAAGGCCGAGTCATTGCCGACACTTCCCCTGAATGAAAAACCACTCTCACCAGCCCATATCGTAGATGCAATGGTCATGGTCTAGATAGTTAAATGTGGAGGTGAAAGGACATTTTGAGACCTGGCTGACAAGTACTACAATATCATGTCGGCACCACTTGGGACCAATGGCTGCAACAGGGTAGATGTCATTTTTTATCGATATGACAATCACAACTCTATAAAAACTGGAGAACGCAGGCGACGAGGCTAATCTACAGCACTGGAAATCAATATCTCTGGACCTAGTACTCCTCTTCCCAAACAATGGAGCAAGTACATTGCCAATCCATGCAACAAAACCAACCTTCGTGTTATTCTCTGTGAAAGGTGGAGCAGCGCAGCACAAGAGAAACTTGCACCAGGTCAACAGATGATCCTTGGCGGGGGCTTCAGGAATGGACAAGACTAAGATGATTACAAGAGGACATGTGGACCAATTGAGTTCACTAGAGTCAGACCACGAAGAGGTTGACACGAGGCTTCTTCTACATACATACATACATACATACATAACATTTTAAGACTGAGTGTTCCACACATGCAGTTTCAGTCTCTTGTCCTAATGGCGGCGTTCCAGGCAACCCTGTTAAGGGCTGCTTCACTTGTCAAGTTCTTGGATTTGAGATCGGCGCGTATAGTCCGATCCCAGGTCTTCCTCGGTCCACCCCTTGGTGCAGCTCCCTCCACAATCACAGACCTGCATTTTTTCACCCAATTTTGTTCATCCATTCTCTCCACATGTCCATACCATCCCAGTCTACTTGTACGCATCACCTCGCTAATACTCTTTATACCTAAACGTCTCCTCAGCTCAACATTTGTTATTCTATCCTGTAGCCTGGCCCCACACATCCATCTCACCATTCTCATCTCATTACGCTCCATTCTGTTGACATCCTCTACTTTAACGGCCCATGTTTCTGAGGCATACGTCATTGCACTTCTAACACATGAGGCATACACCTTTCCCTAAAGCATGCCCACCATGCTTCATCTGGCCACCCGCAAATCATTGTGCAGTCACCAGACACAGATGTTGCAGTCAACTGTGTACACATGTTAAGTGCTATGATGTTCCGGAAACTATGGTGTCATACCGGGGTGAAGAACAAACGCCGTTACGTTCCCATCCATGATATCGTGTCAGCCATAGGTCCAGAAGTGTGCAGGGCACTACCAGCACTGCATGCACTGACAGGATGTGACTCCACAATTGCACTGAGGGGCATCGGGAAGAGGACGACTTTGAGGAAACTGCAGAAGGCTGATAATTACTTAAGAAATATCTCCCAGCTCGGAGATGCCATTTCACCCACTGAGATTACTGTCCCCGCATGTGAGAAGTACGTGTGTTCTCTGTACACCACATCAGAGTATGCCGGCGACATAGCAGATGAAGTTCGTTACTGGATGTTCTGCCAGAAGCCGGTGAAAAGCGAATGCTTGCCACCTACATCAGACAACCTCCATCTGCACATACAATGAGCAAATTACCAGTCATTCATGTGGAAGAAGTCACTGCATGCACAGCAAGAAATGTTATAGCCAGATGGGCATGGCTGGCAGTCAACAGATAATGGTGCACAGCCCTTGCTCATGTCAAAGGTTCCGGCTCCTGTAGGACTTTTGGAATTAGTCACATGCAATCGTAAGTGTCAAGAAAACCACGTTTGCGCATGCAAACGTAACAATATGCCATGCACAGAAGCCTGTAACTGCATGGGAGGTGAAGACTGCAAAAATCCATGCAAGGTTTTGTCCACTGACTCCACTGATGAGGAGGATGAGGATATATTGTGATAATTATGAATAGAGACAATTGTACATAATACAAATTATGATACAAGCAATCAGACATGTTTGCAAATTATTTATTTATTTTATATTATACCTTTTAATTGTTATGAATAGACAATTGTACATATTGATCCTTTGATATAGCAACACATCGGCACATATTATAATTATGGTCCATACAATAAAACATGTTTTAAAAATATACTTAATTTTTTACGACTCTGACGCCAAACCCTTTACTGGAAAATAGGCTGTAATTTGTTTGTGATACCACAATTTCACTGTAGCCTACATCATGCTTAGAAATGTTCCAGAGCTGTCTGAAGTGACAAACCAAATGTGTAGTGGATGTACCAAACTCATTTCTAGGCCTCTTTTGAAATTTGGCTCCTAGTCTAAGACCTCGGTAGATACTGAAATAGCCTCTCAAAAATCTGCACCCAGGGCGGGAATTGAACTTAGGACCCTTGGGTTATGAAGCAGACACGTTACCACCATACTAAAAAAAAAGTACCTCATTAGCCTGATAGTCTAAGTATATTCCCGCATCTTGTTCAGTTTAGGATAACCTGTTTTCACCGAATTTTCATCGCCAGGGGGGAAAAAAATAGCTAGAAATGGCAAGAAAAGTCTACAAATTGACATAGAAATGGGGCTAAAGTTTATATAATTGCCAAACAAAGGAGGTGAACGTCCTAAAACCCCAAAACTAATGGTGATAAAGGGGTCCATAAAAAAAAAAATCCTTAACCTGACAAGCGCTAAATAGACCTAGGGGCTAGGGTAGTTATTTGTGCATTTCTAGCCTTGGATTCTGACAGAATTCGTTATATTTACAATATAGAGCATTATTTGTTTTCGGTATGCTTTTATTTTACATATATGATGTATATATGAACCTTCAAGAGTGCTAAAATAAATGGGAAAAGCATTTGGGTGGTGAAAAACTAAGATATTGGCCACCCGGTCATAATCTCAGGCGAGAGAGAGCCACAGGCAACCCTCCTCTCTCGCTGTCTGTGAGGTAACTGAGATGAGCGGGGCGGTGTGGGCCGGTGTCTGGGTGTTGCATAACGATCTTTTCTGCAACCCACTTGTGCTACATTATCGCGGGAGAGAAAAATAACCGATAAATGATGATAATAAGAGGAAAAATAGGTGATAATTGAGGAGGGGAGGGAGGGGGGAATAAGGTGGGGAAGGAGGGGAGGGGGGTGGGTGAGATTTACATGGATGAGTACTGGAGGGGAATTATCTCACCTAGAGACAAATTCCTTTGTTTTGATAGGCCCTTTTTTTTTATGGAAGGCTTTTTTTATGGTCTTGCTTCCGTGAGGCCTATCGCGTTCCCTATAGGAAGCCTTCCGTGAGGCCTATAGCGCTTGCCGGGTTAAGGTTTGAATCTGGTTATAATAATAATAATAATAATAGTTCTTAAAGCTAGCTCATGCTAAGCTAGCTAAGGATAGCTCAATAAGGCCGATAAGGCGTATTTCCATTGGGGTCCTGTACTACTACCCCATCCCCTTTGCTCATGAGGGATGGTAACGACTCAGTGCTTGTGAAAAATCTTTAATGCGCCGAGCGTGGGCGCGAACCCGGGCTTTCTGGGTGGAAGTCCGAGACGCTAGTCACTACACCAAGCGAGCCGCTATTGTCTTTTCTCTGGATAACGCCAGTGCTGTACTTTTAACTTTAGTCTGGCTACTGTTACACGCTTTTATTAAATTTATAAAGGACTCCAGCAATTAACAGACTTCGAACTATCTTATTTACCCCTTTTTATTGCCAGAGATCCTTCTTACAATGCACAAATTAGTCTAAATACAGCTATAATCACATTTAAAAGACGTCGATACTAAAGAGTTTAATGTTTTCTCTTTTTAATTTTGACCTTATATTCCCCCTCCCACCCCTCCACCTTACAGCACAACTCTCGCACATTATGCTTCCCGAAAAAAAGTCCAATGTTGGGCCTCAAATTATAAAACTAAACAGAAACGTTACCCATAAATTTATAGTTTTCTTCAAATCCAAGTTTAAGAGAAAATTTATATTTGTTAGGGTAACCATTTAATATATATCGAGTGCACCTATTTTAGACTATGGAATTTATGGTTTTCAGTAATTATTTTATGATAATTTGTGTTCTGTTGGATTTAATATATTTAATAATAAAGTCATTAATAATTACGAAGAGATTTCGATCACCAGCGATGTTGTGTATGTACAATTTGCTGAGCAGTTGTTCATCAATTGACTTTTGATTCCTGCTAACAAGACGCAGAAGATTAACTCTGCTTTCTTCAGTCATCTTTTATAAACTATTTATATTTTGAATATTATAGTAACGTCCTGTTATCTATAATATTGGTTTGTTAATATACCTGGTGTTTATTAATCGGGATACAGGTGTGATATAGAGCAATGGAAAGACTAATGTACACCAGCGAGGAGCTGATGCGTCATGTTGAGGTTATCCAAGATCTCGGTGAAGGGGCGTTTGGCCTTGTATCGTTGGTTACATACAAGGGAGTAGAATGTTGTTTGAAAGTTGGTGCCGAAGGTGAATATGGTTTCTTTTCGCAAAGGTTTGGGTACTTGCGATGCGCTTTTAACTTTATCTCATGATGTTCAGTCTTCGTTGGACAAAGGATATGAATCTCGTGTTGTGGCTATTGATTTTAGTTCTGCTTTTGATATTGTTAATCATAAAGCCCTTTGATATAAGCTGCAACTTCATAGTATTGGTGGTAGTCTTTTATCTATTTTTAAAGATTTTTTGACAGACAGGTCTCAGCATGTTGTCGTTGATGGGTGCACTTCTGTTTCTGTGCCTGTTGTTTCAGGTGTTCCACAGGGCAGTGTGCTTGGGCCTCTGTTTTTCATTATTTTTATTGCTTGCTTGTGCTCTGAGCTTGAAAATAAACTAGTTTCTTATGCCGATGACATAACTTTATACTCATCCATTCCATCTCCAGAGAGTAGAATCGAAGTTGCAGCATCTCTAAACAGGGACTTGGCTAAGATTACCTCTTGGTGTGAACTTTGGGGTATGAAGCTTAATGCTAAGAAAACTCACTCCATGATAATCAGTAGATCACGTACTTTGGCTCCTCATCCTTGTTTGCATGTTTCTGGTGAACAAATTGAGGATGTGTCAGGTTTGCGTTTGCTTGGAGTGACTCTCGATCCTAAGTTGACATTTGAGAAGCATATTCGTTCCTTGTCTTCTACTATTGCTCAAAAGATTGGTTTACTTCGCAAGTGTTACAAAACATTCGCTTGTGAAACCACAGTCATAAAATCTTTTTATGCTTTTATTTTGCCTCATTTTGAGTATTGCTCTCCTGTTTGGAACTCGGCTGCTGACTGTCATTTGAAATTGTTTGATGAAGCTCTTAATTCTATTAAATTTATTCTCCCTGCTCTATCTCTTGATCTTCATCATCGGTGTCGGGTTGGTGCCCTTAGTCTTTTATTTAAAATTGTTAACAATACTCAGCATCCATTGCATAGTGTTTTACCAGAACCTTTTATTCCAATTCGCGCAACAAGATTTACGAGGAGTCTTAATGACCTTGCCATGACTCCAATTAATGTTTCTACGTCTCAGTTTTCTCGGTGTGTTATTCCTTCAATGATTCCCTTTTGGAATCATTTGCCAAACGAGGTTTTACAGTCAACCCATATCTCAGCTTTTAAGTCCAGAGTTAATGTTTTATTACAGCAGTAAATTTTTGTTTTAATCATGATTTGCTTTTATTCTTTTTAGAATGGTGTTTTAATTGACAAACTGATCTTTTCTTCTGGGCTCTCTAACTACTGTAGCCCTTTTCCTTTTTCTTAGTTGTCGTAGTCTCTCTCCAGTACTTACGGGTATTTTGTGGGGATTCATCTTTTATAGGTGTATCTGCACCCTGTTGGGAGGCTTAGACAGCTTCTATAATAATAATAATAATAATTTATGGAGGAAGCGCAGGCAATGTATGATGTAAATGGGGCTGGAGGTGCACCAAAGGTAATGGCTATAATTACCTGGCTCAGCTTTCCTTATGGAATATGTTGAGGGCAAGGATTTGTTTGAGTTCGCTTGTGAATATGGTTTTAGCATCAATGAGCTGGACGAGATGTTTGCCAATGATATTAACGACAAAGTCGAGGAACTCCACAATCCTGGTTACATGCATGGTGACCTGCATTGTGGTAATGTTATGGTGTGTGGCTCCCCGGGTAACTATTACGTAAGATTAGTTGAGTTTGGTCAGGCTGAGAAACTTGATGATGACGTGGATACCATCGACTCTGAGTTTTGGTGTGCACTTGAGAATTATAGGCGAGCTACGGAGGATCTATAGTTATCCAAGGGGTTATTACTAAACTGGGGTTATCCAAGGGGTTATTACTAAACTGGGGTTAAACGGGAGTGAGACCCGCTTTTTGTTTACTTACAAATATTGTTCCTTTACTCTTTACAATGTTACCATAGCAACTAAGCTTTGTTAGATGCAGAAATTCGTCTTCCAAAAACCCTTTATATTGACTATCCCTGGCTATGATTCGTACCCACTTTGCCTGGCAGCTCAAGTTTATTTCTGAATCGGGTTGTTCTGTTTAGGCTCTTGGTTTTACTATCTCTACAGGGGCACTAGGTAAAGCACATGCCTCCAACTATGCTGGTTTTGTCACAGAATAATCATAAATGGATGCAGACATTAGGTAAGAAGCTGCTTATGTAGGCTACGCATCACCTCCTAAATTGAATCCCTTCTTCCTTGGTGCATATCTTATCTGCCCACCAACTTTCGTGATAATTGGCTCATATATTGGTGATATGTCGTGTTTAAGGGGAGGTTTTTAGTTTGGTCTCTAGATATCCATCAAGCTTAAGATTGCACCCCCTTGAGCTCCTTTCAAGATAAATTTGTACATTTTTCGGTAGAAAAATGTCCCGACTCAAAGCCGGTTCCTCTTATATTACAGGCTCGCTATTGCTCGCCAGGATAAAATCGACACGTAAATGGCACGAAAGGTCTTAAAATTGACAGAAATGGGTCGAAAGTTCTTAAAATCGTCAAAATAATGGGGCAAACGTCTTAAAATTAGAAAAGCAATGGGGCTAAACATGAGGGAGAAAGGAGCCAAGAAAAATATCCCTCAAGTGGAAATCTCCCCTTAAAGACAAACAGACAGACAGACAAACGAATGTGAAAAGCTAACCTTCGGCGGAGGTAATTATTTACGATTATTATTATCAGTAAAGTCGACAGTGATCCATGGCAAACATTTATGGTCGACAGTGATCCATGGCAAACATTTATGGTCGACAGTGATCCATGGCAAACATTTATGGTCGACAGTGATCCATGGCAAACATTTATGGTCGACAGTGATCCATGGCAAACATTTATGGTCGACAGTGATCCATGGCAAACATTTATGGTCGACAGTGATCCATGGCAAACATTTATGGTCGACAGTGATCCATGGCAAACATTTATGGTCGACAGTGATCCATGGCAAACATTTATGGTCGACAGTGATCCATGGCAAACATTATGGTCGACAGTGATCCATGGCAAACATTTATGGTCGACAGTGATCCATGGCAAACATTTATGGTCGACAGTGATCCATGGCAAACATTTATGGTCGACAGTGATCCATGGCAAACATTTATGGTCGACAGTGATCCATGGCAAACATTTATGGTCGACAGTGATCCATGGCAAACATTTATGGTCGACAGTGATCCATGGCAAACATTTATGGTCGACAGTGATCCATGGCAAACATTTATGGTCAAAGTTTACGATCCAAGAAACAGAAAACAAACAGTGTTTTGATTACAAACTACAGTACACCGGTTGACAACAATATAGTTCATCAGGAGTGACAACATTACAAACTACAGTACACCGGTTGACAACAATATAGTTCATCAGGAGTGACAACATTACAAACTACAGTACACCGGTTGACAACAATATAGTTCATCAGGAGTGACAACATTACAAACTACAGTACACCGGTTGACAACAATATAGTTCATCAGGAGTGACAACATTACAAACTACAGTACACCGGTTGACAACAATATAGTTCATCAGGAGTGACAACATTACAAACTACAGTACACCGGTTGACAAGAATATAGTTCATCAGGAGTGACAACATTACAAACTACAGTACACCGGTTGACAACAATATAGTTCATCAGGAGTGACAACATTCACTTAAGGGAAGGTTTTTAGTTTGTTTCCTACTCTTCCAGCAATCTAAAAATATCACCCCCTTGACCCCCTTTCAAGATAAATTTGTACATTTTTCGGTAGAAAAATGTCCCGGCCGAAGGCCGGTTCCTCTTAAATTACAGGCTCGCTATCGCTCGCCAGGATAAAATTGACACCTGAATGGCACGAAAGGTCAATATGGGGTGAAAGTTCTTAAAATCGCTTAACTAATGGGGCGAACGTTTTATAATATCAAAAGCAGTGGGGCTAAACATGAGGGAGAAAGGGGTCAAGAAAAAAATCCCTCAAGTGGAGATCTCCCCTTAACAATTATAAATAGTTGTTTTCCCTTTGAATTATTACCTCAGCCGACCAAGTTGGACGGAGGTTATGTTTTTGCCTTTTTTTTTTTTTTTTTGCTTGTCTGTCTGTCTGTTAACAAGATCTCACAAAGGTATGAACCGATTTTCAGACAAATTTGGCGGGCAGATAGGATATATGGTATGGATTAAATTATTTGGCGGGCAGATAGGATATATGGTATGGATTAAATTATTTGGCGGGCAGATAGGATATATGGTATGGATTAAATTATTTGGCGGGCAGATAGGATATATGGTATGGATTAAATTATTTGGCGGGCAGATAGGATATATGGTATGGATTAAATTATTTGGCGGGCAGATAGGATATATGGTATGGATTAAATTATTCAATTTGAGGAAGCGATCCGGAGGACTCAGATCAAGAAGAATATTTAGGCTTATGATATAAACCCCTTCTGTATCGGCGACGTCTGTTTAACCCTTTGAGTACCAGCGACGTGTGTTATATTGTATTATAGCTGTATTTAAGGGGAGGTATTTAGTGTGTTCCCTAGACCTCCATCAACCTTAAAATTACACCCCCTTGAGTCCCTTTCAAGATAAATGTGTACATTTTTCGGTAGAAAAATGTCCCGGCCAAAGGCCGGTTCCTCTTAAATTGCAGGCTCGCTATCGCTCGCCAGGAAAAAATCGACACCTAAATGGCACAAAAGGTCTTAATATAGGGTGAAAGTTCTTAAAATCGCTAAACTAATGGGCAAACATTTTATAATATCAAAAGCAATGGGGGCTAAACATAAGGGAGAAAGGGGTCAAGACAAAAATCCCTCAAGTGGATATCTCCCCTTAAACGATAATATGCAGCTTGGGAAGGATCTGTGGCAATGGAAAGGGCTGGTTGTGATAGTTTGAAGCCTTATATTTGCTAGAGGTCCTTCCTAGGCTGAATAAAATGGTCTAATAGGAGTCAGAATATGGTGAAAAGGACGTCCCTGGTACTGAAGGGGTTAATTGTATTCTAGTTATAGTCAGTTTATGAAAGATCTATGTTAGTAAAGCCGGTATCACACGAGAGCATTTATAGTCAACATTCGATGATCAAAATTTGTCTGGCAACATTTCTGGAATATTTTGCACTGGTATCGGAAACTAGACTGATGGTAGATGAATTTAGGTGACAGAAATATTATAAATGTTGACCTCATAAGCTCCCATTGAGGATAAATGTTAGGTGAAAAAGCGCTTGTGTGATACCGGCTTAAAAAGGGTCAAACGAAATAGTTCGAAACCTGTTCATTGTTGAAGACCCATTTGAGACTGATGAAAATAGTCTGCTAGCCAGCGAGGCGAGGCGGATGCCAAAACATTTGAACATTTATCTGGAAGAGTTTGTTTATTTTAAAGGGAGGTATTTAGTTTGTTCCCTAGACCTTCAGCAAGTTTAAAATTACACCCCCTTGAGTCCCTTTCAAGATTAATTTGTACATTTTTCAGTAGAAAAATGTCCCGGCCGAAGGCCGTTTCCTCTTAAGTTACAGGCTCGCTATCGCTCGCCAGGATAAAATCGACACCTGAATGGCACGAAAGGTCTTAAAATGGGGTGAAAGTTCTTAAAATCGCCAAACTAACGGGGCAAACATCTGAAAATCTCAAAAGCAATGGGGCTAGACATGAGAGAGAGAAAGGGGTCAAGAAAAAGGTCCCTCAAGTGGAAATCTGCCCTTAACCCCTTCAGTACCATATACCATCCTTGTCATAATATTCTGGCAGCTACTAGACGATTATATTGAGCTTGGGAAGGATGTCTACTCAGTGTAAGGCGACAGACTATCTCAATTAAGGGGAGATCTCCACTTGAGGGACCTTTTTTCTTGACCCCTTTCTCGCTCATGTCTAGCCCCATTGTTTTTCTAATTTTAAGACGTTTGCCCCATTATTTTGACGATTTTAAGAACTTTCAACCCATTTCTGTCAATTTTAAGGTCTTTCGTGCCATTTAGGTGTCGATTTTATCCTGGCGAGCGATAGCGAGCCTGTATTTTAAGAGGAACCGGCTTTCAGCCGGGACATTTTTCTACCGAAAAATGTACAAATTGATCTTGAAAGGGGCTCAAAGGGGTGTAATCTTAAGCTTGAAGGATATCTAGGGACCAAACTAAAAACCTCCCCTTAATCCTTTTAGCGACCATACATCCTTCCTAAGCTTCATAACATCGTCCAAATGTATCTGACATCCAATAATATAGATTGTCACCGGTAATGTCCGGTTAACGGGGCCCACCTCGTTTTTTTCTCCCTCTCTCTCTCTCTGGGTTGTATCCATTCGGCCCCGTTTAGCCTACTGTTTTAAGACATTTATCCCCATCCAGGTGTCGATTTCTTTTATCCTGGCGAGCGGTAGCGAGCCAACATAAATTTTATAATGGTTTGTCACCAGGCTAAATTTTTACATTTTCGATAGAAAAATGTCTCCGGCGAAGCCGGATTTCTCCATACAATGCTGGCTCGCTATCGCTCGCCAGGAATAAAACGACACCTGGATGGGGATAAACGTCTTAAAACAGTAGGCTGAATGGGGCTGAATGGATACAGGCCAGAAAAAGAGAGAAAAGTAGAGAACAAAAGCAGGTGACCCCCCTTAAGGGGAGGTTTCCACTTGAGGGATTTTTTTCTTGACTCCTTTCTCCCTCATGTTTAGCCTCATTGTTTTTCTAATTTTAAGACGTTTGACCCATTATTTTGACGATTTTAAGAACTTTCAACCCATTTCTGTCAATTTTAAGACCTTTCGTGCCATTAAGGTGTCGATTATTTCCTGGCGAGCGATAGCGAGCCAGTAATTTAAGAGCAACCGGCCTCCGGCCGGGACATTTTTCTACCGAAAAATGTACAAATTTATCTTGCAAGGGGGTGTAATTTTAAGCTTGATGAAAACGTAGGAACACACTAAATACCTGCCCTTAAGTGTGAGGAACATTTGTCAGCCAGAGTGGACAGAAGGGTGCTGAGCTGGTATGGTCATGTTGAACGAATGGGAGATGAAAGGCTTACAAAGAGAATATGTGAGTCAGGTACAAGGGGAGATAGAAGGGCAGGAAGACCCCCATTGAGATGGAGAGACTGTGTAAGAAAGGCTTTGGATGATAGAGGAATGACTATAGATCAGGCAGGGGAAGTGGTGGTGGACAGGAGTGAATGGAGAATGCTTGTGAATAGTTGAGTGAACACGTGGTCATTTGGAGTAAGGGGTCGGGCGCAAGTTGGACTAGATAATAGTCCATCAGGCGCCTGGCCCGGGGAGACGATTAATATGAAGGGTGCGCCTGGAAGTGTGGTGGGAGGGCTTGTGGCTTTGGCTCCGCTGCATGTCTGCCTGCCGAGATCGGAACCTCTCCGGGTGGTCGGGGGCCGGGGGAGTACTGGAGCGACCTTGGTGACCCTGGTCTCTGGGTCTTCTCCTGGGTGACCTGGATGTGTGTGAGTTTGTGCTTTTTGTCTGTGTTTGTTTGTTGTTTTATGTTGTTTTTGTGTTTTCCCTGTTCTTGCTCTGTCTTGAGTCGGTTACCCCCAAAATGGGGATTGGGCCTGAGCATATAGATAGATAGATAGATAGATAGATAGATAGATAGAAGTGTGACGAATATCTAATAAATAAAACAAAAACAAAATAACTAATGGACCAAACGTCTTAAAATCTGAGAACATAAGAACATAAGAAAATTGGAGTCTGCAGAGAGCCGATTGGCCCACATACGGCAGATCCCTTTTACACCCAACCAATCTCGTCCATATGCCTATATAATTTTTATCTTGAAGCTCTTTCGTTCTTGATCGTAATGGGACTAAACACGAGGGAGAAGGGAGGGCCAGGAAAATCAACCATCTCCCTAGACCTCCATCAAATTAAAAAAAAAACATCCATTAGATCCCCCTTCTAGATTAATTTGTAAATTTTTCGGTAGAAAAATGTCCCGGCCGAAGGGCGGTTCTTCCAACATTGAAGGCTCACTATCGTTCGCCAGGGAAAATATCGACACCTAAATATCACGAAAGGTCTAAATATTGACAAAGAAATGGGGCGAAAGTTCTTAAAATCGACTAACTAATGGGGAAAACATCTTAACATCTGAAAACTAATGGGGCTAAACATGAGGGAGAAAGTGGTCCAGAAAACCGGGCCATGACCCCTACAGAAGGATCTGTGGTAGTAATAAGGTGCCAGACTTATGAGAGTCCCGTATGGAGCTCAGTGGTCTGGGGGTGCTGGAGCGACCTTGGTGACCCTGGTCTCTGGTTCTTCTCCTGGGTGACCTAGATGTGTGTGAATTTGTGTTTTGATCTGTGTTTGTTCGTTGTTTTATGTTGTTTTTGTGTTTTCCCCGTTCTGGCTCTGTCTCGAGTCGGCCACCCCCAAGAAAAAAGGAAATAAAAAAATAGAATAAAATAGAAAATAAAAATAGGAAAAATGGGGATTGGGCCTGAACATATAGATAGATAGATAGATAGATAGATAGATAGATAGATAGATAGATAGATAGATAGATAAATTAATAAATAAATAGAGTAATAGGGGTTAAGGGGGGTGACCTGCTTTTTGTTATTTCTGTCCTTTTCTCTCTTCCTCTGGCTTGTATCCATTCGGCCCCATTCAGCCAACTATTTTAAGACGTTTATCCCCATGTAGGTGTCGATTTCTTCCTGGCGAGCGATAGCGAGCCAGCATTATATGAAGAGATCCGGCTTCGCCGGAGACATTTTTCTATCGAAAAATGTACAAATTTAGCCTGCTGTCAAACAAAAATAAACTATATGCTGGCTCGCTACCGCTCACCAGTAAAAAATTGACACCTGGATGGGGATAAACGTCTTAAAACAGTAGGCTGAATGGGGCCGAATGGATACAAGCCAGGGAAAGAGAGAAAAGGAGAGAAAGAAAAAAAAAACGGTGACCCCCTTTAAACAACACTAGCTCAATCTCTCATGTATTATTATGTTCCTTCCAACAACCAACTATACTCCTAAAATCGATTAATGAAATTTACAAACACATGTGGCAGTCCGTGGATTCGAATCCAGGATGCTCACACCGAAAATCAACACCTTATGCATCGCACCACGAAGACAGTTAAAGAATGGTGGACACTGCCTACGATTTATTATGCAACTTCGAATCCTGCATATCAATCTAAGCATGTACACACATCCCAACTGCAACTCACGTAGGCTATGTTAGTTTAGGCAAAGTTGACTATTAGTAAAAACAAAAAACACACACACACACACACTTTACCATTTGACCCCAAAGCACCCATTTGCTTCAACACCACTATCAGCTTTAACCCTATTACGGTATAATATGGTGACCGGTCAACTCAACCAGTAGACCATTTCAACCAGTAGCTCTCAACCAGTACCAGATCAATCAATACGGTTAGGTTAGGTTAGGTTAGTACTATATTTTGGCACTGGTTTGGTTGGTCTGGGTTAATTTGGCACTGGTTGAAAGCTACTGGTTGAAATGGTCTACTGGTTGAGATGACATGGAACCGTATAATATGCATACTATATAACGGTGTAATACATTATATGTGTGTGTGTGTGTGTGTTTTATAACCAGTGAGTAGGGAGGATCAGCAAGAGACACACAAAAGGAAAAAGAGGTAATAGTTCTGTTAGCATAGTTATAGTCTACGTTTGGATGAAGTAGAACAGCTGTGGTTACTGTAATTATGTTCTGGATGTGGTGTCCCGAGTTCGAATCCCGGGAGGACCATGTGCTTTCATTAATGTATTCAAGTGCATTAGGGTTTGTAATAGAGGATTAATGTTAAGAACGGGGTGTTCCTTAACCCTCTCCGACATATGACGCGATGTTGAGCCTATTGGGGATACTTTAAAGCCTTTGTTACCATTAGGGGTATTTAGAAACCTTTAGTTTAGTTACATCAACCTCTGCAGTTGTCTTTGAGTTAGCTGTGGGCAGAAAACTAATTTTGGAGAGGTACAAAGGAGTACAAAGGAAATCAAGCAACAACAGGTCTATAGTGACCCTTCTAGGCTGCTTGTCTTCCAAAACACTGAGGATCAAGTGTCCAAACCGTGGTTTAGAGTGGGTAAGGGAACATTGGAAAGGGAACTAATGCCCTGGAACTAATGTCCGTGGCAGGATTAGGAAGTTAGTAGGGCACAGATGGGTTAGTAACTGAGGGGAGGATAAAATAAAGTTATTCATTTACAAACGCAGTCAGTCGCGGGTTTGGTGCGAGCTATTTGTCTAGGCGAAGTTTAAGGGGAGGTATTTAGTGTGTTCCCTAGACCTCCATCAAGCTTAAAATTACATCCCCTTGAGTCCCTTTCAAGATAAATTTGTACATTTTTCGGTAGAAAAATGTTCCGGCCATAGGCCGGTTCCTCTTAAATTACAGGCTCGCTATCGCTCGCCAGGATGAAATCGACACCTGAATTGCACGAAAGGTCTTAATATGGGGTGAAAGTTCTTAAAATCGCTAAACTAATGGAGCAAACGTTTTATAATATCAAAAGCAATGGGGCTAAACATGAGGGAGAAAGGGGTCAAGAAAAAAATCCCTCAAGTGGAGATCTCCCCTTAACCCGTACAGCCCCAGCGACGCGCCTGACGCGATGTATGTAACGCACAGCCCCAGAGACGCGCCTGGCGCGTCACCCTAATTGCGCCGACCGTAACCTCAGGTGTAGCCACTCAAGAGGGCTCAGATTTGTATGCAAACTGTGTACGTATCCCACGCAACCGTGCCAATGGTTGAAAACTCTCAAAGTCCACGTGCGTGCGCGTGAGCGCGCAATAATCTGGTTTTTTGGGGTAATTGCCTTCAATTTTTTACTCTTGTA
The DNA here is from genome assembly GCA_032716605.1 of Paralithodes platypus. Taxonomy (NCBI): domain Eukaryota; kingdom Metazoa; phylum Arthropoda; class Malacostraca; order Decapoda; family Lithodidae; genus Paralithodes; species Paralithodes platypus. The sequence goes on from CM064517.1 coordinate 1,735,876, forward strand.
AAATACGTTTTCGGGGGCTCTGTAGGACCATTCTTTAAGCTTTTTGAGCGGTTTTTCGTGGTTTTTCATTTCCTAACCCATTCGCTATTGTTTCTGGAATAAAACCATTTTTTGAAAACCGGCCGGGTTCTGGTGAACAAACATTACAAAACTAGCCGGGGCTGGACGGGTTAAATGAATCAACGGTGCTGCAGTCTATAACTCTATAACATCCACAAGTTGACAACTCGATTGAAGAAGACAGTTTTAGCTTCGTGTGAGTTAAAAGATTTACCAATAATTTTGCACCCATTTCCCCGCGTGTAGGCCTAATTAGATTGGTCGATAGTGAAGTACTTACTACAGTTCATATTGTCGATGCCTTTGATGATTTTGAACACTTGAATTAAGTCGCCTCTTAATCTGCACTGGGTTAAAGGAAATAGATTTAATTCTCTAAGACGCTCCTTGTATGGTTTGTTGACAGATCATGCGTAAATAAACGAACCCTTAAGTATCAACATACACCGCTTTCTTACTCTACCCCCTCCCCTCCCTCTCTCTCTCTCTCACACACACATTCCTCTCTCCTGTACCTAACTTACGGGTTATGTGTTGTGTAGTAGTAGTAGTAGTAGTAGACTAGTAGTAATCAACCCTTCATCTTCTCTCAATATTCTTGGTGTCTCTTTATCTTCTGCTCTCCTTTGGAAGGACCATATTACCAGTCTTGCCAAGGCAGCCTCCCAGAAGCTGGGTGTGCTCAACCGCCTTAGGGGGTTCTTTTCCCCAGCACAGCTTCTTGCTCTGTACAGGGGCACAGTGCGTCCTTGTATTGAGTATTGTTCACATGTGTGGGGAGGTTCCTCTCCCACCGCTCTCCTAGACAAAGTTGAAAGGAAGGCCTTTCGTATCATTAACTCCCGTCCACTCACCAACTCTCTACAATCTTTCTCTCTCCGCCGCAATGTTGCATCTCTTTCGCTATTCTATGCTACTACAATAATCAGTGTTCCTCAGAGATTTCCCAGTGCATACCACCTCCTTTATGTAGGGCACGTGGTACCCGTCTTGCAACTCAATCCCACCCCTACTCTGTGCAACTCTCTAACCTAAGAGTGAAACGTTACTCTCAACTTTCTTCTACTCAACAGCTGAGCTCTGGAACTCTCTCCCAGAATCAGTCTTTCCCTCTTCCTATGACTTAAATTGCTTCAAACTCCGTGTGTCCAGGCATTTTGGCTCGATCGTCCCTTGATTTTGGCCCTGTCACTCTTTCAACTATGGGGGAGGCACTCGCTATAGGCAATTCTGCCTTTTGCCTCCCTCAAAAAAAAAAAAAAAAAAATAGTAATAGTACGGTAGTAGTAGTAGTAGTAGTAATAGCGTCATTAGTGGATGCATTGTTCATTATACCCACTTCTTAATTTGGTAATGAAAAACTGGACTGGGTATGGATTCGGAATCTTGAGGGATCTGGTAAGCCCAGACTCGAGCAAGCTGGCGTGAGTGAGTGACGCTTGGTGCAGTTGGCGCCACGCGGCTTGGAAGTTGGACGTGATAGACGTCAGTGTGCATCAAGCAGTGAAGGTGGGAGTTTCGCAGCCGCTATGGGTACTGCCATGACTTTAATGTGTGTTGGTAACTTCAGGACCTTATTTTATACATCTTTACTCTACATACAATTCAGAGTGAAAACATTGTGCTCCCAGAAACAAGTGTAGAAATAAGTGAGCGCGAGTAATTTGGCAAGTGATACGCGATTGTGAGTAATATACCACACTAATATAATTATGTTAATAGCCTAGTTTGCCTATATTTGGTTAGTAATTCATGACTTAGCAAATCGAAAACCACACTCAGAAATAATTATAACTAGGCCTAGTATATATTTAGTTTATTTGCTACTAGGCTATCAATGTGAAATATTGAAGTTGACATAGGCCTAGGCTATAAATTGTGTAAAACTGTGAAAATTATTTTGTGAATTCTCTAAATTCATGTTTTGGCTTGATCAGTGTCAAAAATCTTCATACGAAAATCGACATCTATTTTTTTCCAGCTGATCGTAAATTGAATCTCTTATTAGCTGATGTCTCGATATTTAATGGAAATATATGAAACTAGGCCTACTATGGCTGTGAGTGTGTCATATTAATGCCAAGTTTTCATAATTAACAGCATATTTCGCTTCAAAATTTACCTTATAGGCTGAGTAACAAAGATAGAAACATGACAATTTAGGCTCAGCTGGGAAAATATAGACTTATAGGCTAGTGTGTTTTCAAGTGTTTCTCCACCTATTGAAGGCCTATAGGCTAATCGTGGAAGAAAGTGTACCGGTACTAGAGTGTTTAAAGTGTCCCTCCACATATTCAAGAGGTAGATGAAGAAATGTGGGTAAATTGATACGGTGTGACAGTCACGAGTTTTAGCATGTGTTTTTGTTTGTTTGCATACACTTGCTTTGTTTGTATACACTGTATACAGTGTTGTTTTACCTAACTAAGAAACCTAACCTAATCTAACCTAAAAGTAATCTAACCGAGTAAGGTAAGAGGGAAAAAAAATCTACAAAGCAGAAATCCCGTAAAACAGGACTTGTCATTATGCAGACAAGACTGTGTTTTACCCTATATCTCCCTTATAATACATTTGCGACGGGAAGGACATATATAGGACTGAAGACTATTATATAACATACCCCTATAGGCTACACAAACATCGATGGGGCTTGTAACTGTCACACCGTAAAATCTTACCGAAATGTGTTTCAAGTGTTCCTCCACATATTGCAGAGGTAGCCTATAGCCTATTCTTGTAATAAAGTGTACGAGCGTGTTTTCAAGTGTCCCTCTACATAGCCTATTGGAGAGGTATGTTCGTGTTTTCAAGTGCTCCTCTACACATTGAAGCGGTATTACTGGATGTAACAGTGTATCGGCCACCCTACTTTTGGATTTACCGTACTGATGGAAGGATCGTATGGATTATCTGCTCCGAGGAAAACAATAACTACAAATCTAAGGTAATTTGTTCGATTCTTGGTATTTTCTAGGTCACATAGCCTATTACCTTTATTTATCATAATATTTACCCCACAATTCTGAATCTAGGTTATTTAGCCTATAGGCCTACAATAATAATTATTAGTAGTAGTAGGCCTAGTAGTATTTGTGTTATTGAGACTGATATTGTTAAGTACCGGTATCGTACGGCATATATTATTTATCTGAAGAATATATATATATATATATATATATATATATATATATATATATATATATATATATATATATATATATATATATATATATATATATATATATATATCAAGTAGCCTATATGTTACAAATACTCTCAGGCTTTACCTAGCCTTTTAAGCCAATATAACTTCCTAAGTTTGCCTACCGGTAACCGGCCCCAGTAACCTGCCTAATCTAACCTAACTTGAGTAACCGTCCTAACCTTACCTAGCCTTTTAAGCCAATAGAACTTCCTAAGTTTGCCTACCGGTAACCGGCCCCAGTAACCTGCCTAATCAAACCTAACTTGAGTAACCGTCCTGACCTAGCGAAAGTTAACTTTTGTTAGCCTATGTGGTTAGATTAGCTAGGGATAGGGTGCAAAGTCAGTAGGCCTATAGCCTAGCCTAAATAGGTTAACCGAAACTGAGCAAGATGTGGAAATATAGCCTAGGGCTGGTCTACTTAGAAAGTTAGGCTACCAGTAACCAGGCTAAGTAAGGTACAGTACCTGTGCCTTTATTAGTGTTGTAGTAACATGATTGCCTCATAACCGAAGGGTCCCGGGTTCGATTCCCGAATTTCCCGCCCTGGGTACAGATTTTCATGAAGCTATTTCAACATTTAGGCTAACTAGCCTAAGTTTAGGTGTGTTGGTAAAATTGTAAAGATGGTTGAAAGTAAGATTGGACCTTAGCCCAGCCGGGATCGAACCTCCGGCATTCAGAAAGAGTGTCCAAGCTTTTAATTCACTCAATTCACTACACCACGCATTGGTGTCGTGGATTAAAAGATTGAACTCTCGTTCTGAATGTCGGAGGTTCGCTTCCGGCTGGGAGTATATACTGTATATTATATATTTACCGTATACATATAATCTAGTTTACGGTAAATGTGTATAGCCTAGGCCTAGTTACTTATAGAATACCGGTATACCCTTAAGGGGAGGTTCTTAGTTGATTCCCTAGACTTCCATCAAGCTTAAAATTACTCTCCCCTAGACCCCCTTTCAAGATAAATTTGGATAAATCTACAGTTAGGCCTATACTACCCCTATTTTGTCGCTATTCTGTTGGTACTAACGGGTTAATATTATTAGTAGTAGACTTAGTATGGTTTGATGATGCGCGGAAATGTATAGCCTATTTGACATGAAATAGATACATTGAAGTATTAAAAACCTTTGTGAACCCATAAACAGGGAACGTGAGCTGGGTTTAGACCGGTCGCTAGACAGGTTAGTTTTCGGTTAGGTTAGGTAAGTTAGGTTAGGCTAATGTTAAAAATACTAAACTGCGACGGTCCTCGGTATTAAACAACACTGTAGCCTATGTAAAATAAAAAAATAAAAACAACAAATTAGGCCTACCTGAAAAAATCGTATCTGGTTGGTGATGAATTTCTATCAAAATAAGTTTTGTTCCAGTTTCCTTTTCTGCTGAACCATCCAAAAACACGCTAAAAGGCATGTTTTGAAGGGGGGAGGTGGTGGGGGAGGGGTAGTATAACTAGATTTACCAACAATGCTATGTCATGTTAAATTTCTTGTATTCCTTCTCATAATCATTAAAGTCTTCAAACAAAATTGCTCCGGTTTGACACCCATAATAATAATAATAATAATAATAATAATAATAATACTTTTGTGTGTGTAGGTAGGTACCGGTACAAGGTTCATAGATACAACTATTGACCTTGGGTAGGTAGACGTAATACAGTTGCCGAAAAGTACGGTTCAATGTTATTTTAATACCACGAATTTTGTTGATATATTTGAAGATAAATATTGAATTTCAGGCCCACCATATGCCGGTAATCCCAAAACCTTTCGTTCCCATATATAAATAGTTAAAATATAGTGTACAGTAGCGCTAAGTGATGTCTCGGCACCAAGTATGTTTTGATCAATAATTGGTATAAGCAATATCTAAGCTTCATTCCTTCTGACCTTCATATCGAGTGAAACATATACACATGTTCCTACACTTACCCACCCTATTCAACATCTGACAGATATTACTACAGCACAGAGCAAGCCAAACGTAATGACAGCTGGGACATGACTTATTAGCGCGACCGTACCAACTACTGGCCGTGAGTGTACTGTTACAGGTAATTTGAGTGGCCTGTGTAAACGTAAGCCCTTTTGACGAACTGCGGCCGTACCAACGGTACCGTACTGGTAGCTATACTAGCCTACCGTACCGTATATCCATGTGTCCAGGCATTTTAGCTCGAACATTCCTTTCAACTCTAGGGGAGGCACTCCACTCGTCACAAGCAGTTCTGCCTTTTGTCTCCCTCCAGAAAACAAAATGTGTGCTCATTTGACATACGGTAGCCTACACGCAGTCAAACAAATATTTTCCTATTTTTCTTGTTTCTATTTATATTTCTCCGATCTCTGTATTGCCCTCTTGCACCCAATCGATCTTAGTTACGGGAACTCTTCATCTACTACCCCCCCCCCCCATTTTTTTTTTTTTTTATTTATTTGTATTTTTTTTTTTTTACAATACCGGTACGCCTGCCTATTCAATCTCTCTAGAACATCTTCCATCTTTCCCTTGTCTATTTTGTACTGGAGACACCCACTCTACTGTATCTACATTGACCTTTCACCACCAATACGGTCAAAGGCCTTAAGGGGAGACCATAACTACCACCATCACATATATAACTACCCACTTTCACTACCACACATACTACTTTCAAGACCCCCCCCCTACCCCCTCACCTCCACCACAACTACCACCATAAATTACAACTACCACCTTCACTACCACAATTACTACCGTCAAGCCCCCCACCCCCACCATCACTACCATACCGGTGGTAGCCTACCTGCCCAATCACATACATAAATTACAACCACAACCTTTACTACCATAACCACTACCGGTACCGCAATTGACCACTTGCGAGTTTCAGGCTATAAGGAAGTTGGAGCTGTAAACATCGATAGTAAACAGAAATGCAATAATAATGTAGGTTTCTGATGGCTAAAGAGTAGGTTGAATTAGATTTTCTGTATTTATAAATCAACTACAAGTGTATTTTTAGCTGGTAGCCTAATTCTGTTTAATATCGATGTTTACAGCTCCAACTTCCTTATAGCCTGAAACTCGCAAGTGGTCAATTCTTAGTGTAAAGGCCCCCCACCCCCCCTCTACCACAACTGCCACCATCACGACCACAACTACTACCGTCACCACCACAACTACTACGGTACTACTGTCACCACACCCACCAACACCACCACCACAACTAAAACCATCACCCCCTCCCCACCCTCCATCACCACCACAACTACGGTACTACCCCGCCTCGCCCACCCTCCACCACCACCGTAACTACTACCGTCACCGCCTTGCCTACCCTTCACCACAACTACTACCGTCAGTCCCACCACCCCCACCATCCCCTCCCCACCCTCCACCACCACAACTAAGTCCTCCACCACCACCACCACGTCAACTCATTCGCGAATAAAACTTGTTCCATTTTTTACTAGATATTTGAATGGATTGTGCTCGAATTGGATTATTAAACCGACTGCCCATATATTTGTTGTATTCTCATTTTTTCCCGGGTCCCTTTTATTGGCCAGATTTTTCTGCTTTCATCTTTCATTTTTCGTGTTGGTTTTCATGACTGGCGCTGTGTCCATTATTTTTCTTTCCTGTGTCCCCTTTCTAATATTACATCCATTTAGCCAATTTTATGTTTGGTGTAATTAGCCTAGCTCGTTGTACAGTAGGCACAAGTAAATAACTTTATTCATATCGTTTTGTTGGATTATTTACCATTCTTTTACTCTGTCTTCTATTTCCACCTCTACAGTATGTTCGCTTAGTCTTTTATCGTGTTAGTTCTGTATGAGATATCCTGGTTTCCAATCCTCGGAGAATCACATGCTTTCATTAATTCCATGTGCGGGTGTTATAAATAATATAGGGTACCGGTACATAAACTAGATAGATACCGGTATGCCTATATATTTAGTAGTTATATTTCTCCTTCATTGCCCCCATTTCTGGCATTCACGCTTTTCCTTTCATATATAATATTTGTTTACCTTTTAGTACTTTTACCCTATGTGTGTTTACCTTTTACCCTATGTGTGTGTTTCGTTCGTTTTGTTATTTAGATTCCTTGCGGATCGGTTATTCTCCCTCTCTTGTTCATGGCTATTTTACATTCCATTTTCAACTTTTTTTATTTGCTATTTTCCCCTGTGCTTTTTCTTCATAATATATATTTTCGCATTTCACTGCCTTGCTCTCGCTGTTGGGTATAGGCCTATTCCTTTTGAATACGGGATTTTTTTTTTTTTTTTAAACTACCCGGTACCGGTACCGTATATTCTCTATTTTCTTTTGTTCTCGTTTTAATCTGCATTTGTTAGTTTTATCTCGGTTTATTTTCGATATTGTTCTTTAGCATTCTTCTTTTAGCTGTGTTCATTATTTGTTTCTATTTTCCTTGTCATAATTGTTGTTGTTGTTGTTGTTCCCTAAGCTGCCTGGCCGAACAGCCCCGAGTCCCTGAGAAAGGCCATGGCCACGATCGGGCTTTCCCACAGAGCTCTCATTGAGTGTAGATTGTGTTGTTGGCGTAAGTGGTTGTGTGAAATGCAGTCTTCTATGATGTGTTTAATGGTATGGGGTGCTGTGTTACATCCCGGGCAGGTGTCGACAACGGAGTCATCCAGTCTCTTCTGATAGCTCAGGAGAGCTGGATGGTGTCCGCATCTCAGCCTGGCCAGGTGGACTCTGTCCTCGCGAGGAAGGGAGGATTCGTAAGGATGGATTTCGGGAGGTCGTGCATGCAGCTGCGTGTTGTCTGTGAGTGAGTGGATGGATCGGTGAGAGATATGAGTATGGATGTGCTTCTGGAAGTTGGTTCGGGGTGGGCAGGGAGGGAGAGAGGACAATAATTGTGTGTGATACCGTGTGCTGGGTGTTGTTTTGATATTTCTTGGTGTCTGTGGGTGTGTTGCCATGTAGTTTAGTGGGTGGTCTTGGTTCGTGGAGGCTGCTGCCAGGAATTGAGTGCCTCTCATGTCCAGATGGTCTTTGACTTTGAGGATTTTGGTTTCTTGATGTAGGTGATCTGTGGGTGCAGTAGCTGTGCAGCCTGTAATGATCTTCATGGCTTTGTTTTGAATAGTCTGTAAGGTCTTATGATGTGTTTCAGCTAGGTTAGAAGCCCAGGCTGGGCTTGCGTATTCCATCACTGATCTTATGTATTGTTTATATACTGTGGTGGTAGTTTCTTTGTTGTGTCCAAATTTTGTGTGAGCAAGTGACCTGAGGGCGTTAAGTCTGGGTGTCAGTTTCTTTTTAATGTTTGTGGTGTGCTGTTTGAATGTCATAGGAGTATCATATGTTACTCCTAGGATTTTGGTGTGTGTTTAGGGGTGTGTTGTTTATGGTGAGTTGAGGGATGTATTCGTGTTCTCCTGTCCAACTTGTGAGCAGGGTTGCGGTGGATTTGGCTGGGGCTAGATTAAGTCTGTTTGTAGTGCACCATCCATGTAGTGTGTTGAGATAGGGTTGAAGGAGATCTGTTGCTCTTTTTTGGGTCATGGTGTGTGCATGTGAGTGTTATGTCATCTGCATAGGAGGCTAAGTTTATTTGGGGCGTATTGGGTTTAGTTATATCGTGCATGTACAGATTGAAGAGTGCGGGCGATAGGACGGATCCTTGTGGGACTCCGTTTGGAAAGTTTCTGATTTTAGAGGACTGACCGGCAAAAGATACGTGTGCACATCTGCCTGCTAGGAAGTTGGCCAGCCACCGTTTTGTGTTGTGCATGTTTGTGTTGTAGATTTTGTTTGTTAGGTTGTGGCGGGGGATGGCATCGAAGGCTTTACTAATGTCGAGTGTGGCTAATAGTGATCTGTGTGGTGGTCTAGCTGAATTGATGCCGTCGAAAGCTCTTTGTGTAAGGTCTGTGAGAAGAGTGTTTGTGGAGTGCAGTGGCCTAAAGCCATGTTGTGTTGGAGCTAGGGGTAGGTCAGGTGTAATTAGTTGTAATACTAGGCGTTCCATGACTTTGGAGGGGGAGCAAAGGAGTGTGATGGGGCGGTGCGAGGAGGGTAGCGTGGGGTCTTTGTTGGGTTTGGGGAATGTGATGATGATACCATGCTTCCAAATGTCTGGTATTGTGTTGTGTGAATAGCTTGTAGTTTGATATGTTAGTGCGCGCTTGTACGCCTTGTGGTCCCAGGTGTCTTAGGTGTATGTTGCTTATGTTGTCTAGGTCACAGGCGGTGAGTGCTTGAGATTGTTGATGATATGCTTTGTCTGGTGATTGGTGAAGGGTGTATAGTCAGGGTCTGTGGGGAATTGTCTCTTACGTCGGATGACACGTCGGTCGTCTTTGTGAGGTTTTAGGTGGCTGACATGTGAAAAGTGATTGATGAGTGTGTTTGCTTGTTGTTTACATGAAGGAGTAGAGTCTGTTGTTGTGATTGCAGCATGTGATTGTGTTGTGTTGCTGTTGGAAAGTGTGATGCTGTTTAGTGTTTTGTATAGTTTTTTGGGGTTTGTTTTGTGATCAAGTGTTTGTAGGAAGTTATTCCAATTTAGTTTTTGTTGTTCTTGTATTTTGTTGTTAGTTTGGGTGTTGAGTGCTTGAATTTGTTGTGTGATGTCTTGTGTGTGGGGTGCTGGGGAGTGTTTCAGTATGTCGCGTTGTCTGATGAGGTTTTGAATTTCTGGTGTGAAGTTGGGGTTGTGTCTTTTTCTGTTACCTCTTGGAATGTGTTTCTTGTCAGCATTTTGGATAGTTTTATTGAGTATGTGTACAGCATTGTTGATGTTAGTGATGGGTGTACTGTTTAGAGTTGTGAAGTGTTGTTCTGTCTCATTTGTGAATGCTTCCCAGTTAGCTCTTTTATAATTGGTGTATGTGTGTTTGTGGCTAGCTGGGGTGAGTCTGGTTTTGGTGGTGATAATGATCGGGAGGTGGTCAGAGCCTAAGGTTCTGACCACCCTCCAGGATGTTGTGGGGGCGAGTTCTGGGGAGCAAAAGGTGATGTCTGGAGATTATGGGTTATAGAGGGCTTGGTGAGGAATATGGGTATGTTGATGGATGTCGTTAAGGATGATGAGGTTATCGGTTTGGTTTTGTAGTACCAGCCCTCTGTCTGTGTCGGGGTTGTCGACAAACCAGGCCGACGTCTTGGCCTTGAAGTCACCACCCAGGATGATGTGTGGGGTGTGGGGTGTTTGTGATGTGTTGTAAGTGTGGTCTGTATTCATTTGGTACTGTAGGGGATGTTTGGGGAGGGATGTATGTGTTTATGATGGTTATGTTGGAGTTGTTGCCAGTGCGTATTTTAATTGACTGTATTTCTGTTGTGTTATCATTTGGGGGGAGGAGTGATTTGGTTTGTACACTGGTTACTATGGATGATATTTCTTTGTGTACCAGGGTGATGAGTCCACCGCCCCCGCCGACAGCCCGGTCTTGTCTGATGGTGGTGAAATTATGAAATGTGGGTGTTTTTTGTGTTGTGCGGAGTTTTGTTTCTTGTAAGATGGCAATGTGTATGTTGTGTTGTTTGATGAAGTGTGAGAGTTCGTGTTTCTTTGTGTTGATGCCATCTATGTTCAGTTGAAGAATGTTAATGTTATGTGCACGATGTATGTTGGGTGCTGCTGCACGAGGAGGGGGGGGGGGTGGGGGGGGGGGTGATGGTGGGGGTGGGAGTAAGGGAGGGGCTGAGGTTTGGGATAGGGGAGGTGGGGGTGGGGATTGGGGAGCAGGAGATGGGGGTTGGAATGGATTAGGATGGGTGTGGTGTGTTGAGTTGATGATGTGGATGGTATGTGAAGGTTAGGTGGGTTAGGGAGGAGAGGTGGACGGGTTTTAGGGGGGGGGAGTGGATGATATGGGAAGGTTAGGTGGGTTGGGGAGGAGAGGTGGACGGGTTTTAGGTGAGGGATTTGACTGGGAGAGGGAGGGGCATGAGGAACAGGTCCAGGTGTTTGTGTAGTGTTTCTTGGAGGCAAGTGTTGTGCAGGTGAAGTGGGTCCAGTTCCCACATGAATTGCAGAGAACTGAACCCTTAGTATGCCGACTCGAAGTGATGGGTTTTGAGCAAGTTGGACATATGTATGTGAACGTGGGTCCTGGGTTGCTCTGCTAGAAGAAGTCTTCGAGAAATGACAGCCGGAGAGTCATTTCTCGGTGTAGGAAAAACTGTGTGATGTGTGTGTGGTGTGAGAGGTGTGGAAATTCCCGGCGCGACCGAAGCCGCTCCAAGGACCCGTGCCCCCAGGGAGGGGGCAGGGGATGGTTATGACGGTTTGGCTCCCGAAACTGCTCCCCGCGGCCGGCATCCGGTTTTCCTCCACTGGTCGTTGATTTTGTCTTCGGCTGTGGAGGGTCGGCAGCCATCCGCGGTTGACAGCCTCGGGAGGTGGCCCCACGGCGTAGACGCCGCCACATCAGGACCTGTCATATCAATACTTTCATTCCCCGTCACACACACACACACACACACACTCACCTCTCTCTCACACACACACTTTCTCACTCACTCTTACACACACTTTCTTCTCTCTCTCTCTCATACACTCACACGCACACACTCTCACTTACTCTCACATACACATACACACACACACACACACTGGAAACAGGTTGGAAGCTAGAGGTACCGGTAGCTGAAGAAGGAATCATTAGTACCGGTACGAATCCTACAGTAGGTGTTACCGGTATATAGCATATATGTGAAAGCCTATTCAGACTCCATAACAATGAAATGTGTACCACCTAATGTTTATATCGTTGCTCATTATCATCGTTACAATAATCGTCATTATTATCATTACCGTAATCATCATCATCATGATTAGTCGCATCGTAATTAATCATCAACATCATCATTACTTTGAAAGACCATATTACCAGTCTCGCTAAGGCAGCCTCCCAGAAGCTGGGTGTGCTCAACCGCCTAAAGGGGTTCTTTACCCCTGCGCAGCTTCTTGCTCTGTACAGGGGCACAGTGCGTCCTTGTATTGAGTATTGTTCACATGTGTTTGGAGGATTCTCTCACACCGCACTCCTAGATAAAGTACTGTAGAAAGGAAACCCCTTTTGTATCATTCTGTACCGAGATGTCTTTTAGTTTTATTCTAGCTATATTTAGACGATTTTGTGCAGTTTAAGAAGGATACCGATATGTGGTAGTAAAAAGGGTTAAGTGAGATATTTCGAAGCCTGTTAATTACTGGAGGCCCTTTCTATGGAAAGACTGCATAAAATCGTCAAATAGTTGTTAGAATATAATAAAAAGACGGCTCGGTAATGAAGGGGTTAACTCCCGTCCACTCACCAACTCCCTGCAATCTCTCTTTTCGCCGCAATGTTGCATCTCTCGCTATTCTATCGCTACTACAATAATCAGTGTTCCTCGGAGCTTTCCCAGTGTATACCACCTCCTCTACGTAGGGTACGTAGTACCCGCCTTGCAACACAATCCCACCCCTACTCTGTGCAACTCTCCAACCCAAGAGTGAAACGTTATTCTCAGACTTTCTTCTATTCAACTGCTGAGCTCTGGAACTCTCTCCCAGAATCAGTCTTTCCCTCTTCCTATGACTTAAATTGATACAAACTCCGTGTGTCCAGGTATTTTGGCTCGAACGTCCCTTGATTTCGGCCCTGTCACTCTTTGGAATCTGGGGGAGGCACTCGCTGCAGGCAGTTGTGCCTTTTGTCTCCCTCATTCACATAGAAAACAAAATCCAGGCTTAGTCATTATCATCATCATAGTCATCAACATCATCATCCATAATCTTCGTCATTATCATCATAGTCATCATTATTATCATCCTTTTACTTCTTCATCACGTTCTCTCCTTCCTTCTCATCTCCCAGCTCGTTCCATAATTCAATCATCCTCCGGTCCGAGCCCTCCTCCCAAGCCTCTCCCTCCCCCTCCACCACCACCACCGCCCAAGCGGTGTATCGGGTTACCTGTTGCTTGATATACCTACCGTGCCTACCCCACCCCAGGCCACCTCCACCCCGGATGCCTTCCAAACCCTACCCACTGCATACAGTCATTCAGCCGTCCACACCCCAGATGGGCTAGGCTACCCTCCAAATCCCCCCGTGGGTGAAGGCTGGTCCTCTACCCTACGGTACCTTAGCTGTTTCTATCCGTCTCTTTTTCTTGTAGCCTACTACGGTACTTTTCCTTCTAGGTACCGTACTAGCGAGATCGCCCATCGCCCGATCGGGTGGCACTGCAAGGGGAGCTGCGAACGGTGGCGGCATTGGCCCGGTGGTGCAAGTCCATGGTCTGATGATCCCCTCCCCCGCTGAGAGACAGAGACAGATCTCATCTCACCCAAGGTCCATAGATAGATGTATCTATGGACCTTGATCTCACCCTGGTCCCTTCGGGGGCCTGAGCATCTGGATGGCTTCGGTTTACCGGACTCGGCCAGACAGTCTGGGAAACTAGAACAACTACAACAACCCCTAGCCACATCCACCCATGGCAGGATAGGCTACCGTACCGTACCCATGTAAAGGTCTAGACTCTAGAGTAAATTGGATGTAAATTTCCACATCTATTCCTCGACTGACTCTTCCCAAATAGTAGAAATATTAGCTCGATTACTTGAGTCGTTTTTTGAGTTACAGAGGTTAGAGGTCATGATTTCTCGCCTACTTACAGCGAATAGACTATAATCGTTCTAAACTTTGAATGATTCTCCTACGCATGATATCGGTACCGGTAATAGGCCTAAGCCACTAACAAAAACAATATTTTCATGAAACATTTTACAGTACCTGAAGACAACTAGGCCTACCGGTACTCTTACTAGCCTACTGCTATGCAATAACAAGCAGCTTAGGAAGGATATATCGGTGCCAAAGGGGTAAATAATCTTTCAAAGAGGCCTACACAAATAAACTCGAGTATAATAATCTCAAGTTCCCCCCAAAGCCTGAGAACACTTCCTTCCGCCCGAGCTTTCTTTACTCTTCAGCGATGAGAGAGTGTGAGAGAGTTGTTTTTATTATAACGGTACAGTACCTGCATTTCTTTCTTTTTTCAGTCAGTCGCACACACACATACTGACTGATACTGTACACAAAAACAAATGCACACAGAGAGAGAGAGAGAGAGAGAAAGTGTGAAAGAAAGTGAGGGAGGACCCATGGTGTTGAGGTGTGCTGCGACAGATATAAACAGCTGCTAGGAATCCACACAAACCCAAAATGTTGTAAGGGGTCCGAGAGAAAATAATCTTAACAAAAAAAGGTTAGTGTGAAAAACGTGTTTGTGGAGAGAGAGAGAGAGAGAGAGAGAGAGAGAGAGGGGGAGGGGGAGAGGGAAAAAAACTGTACGGTATATACCGGTAATTTAAATATACCGTACACTAAACACAGAAACGTAACTAAGACCATCAAATAATAGAGGTGATTTAAGGAGGGGATATATTTGATAAACATTGTAGTGTTGTGTGTGTGTAATAATGATAATAATGACAAACCGTTTTTTTAGAATTTCAGCCAGAGGTTGAAAATATAGCCTATACGTGAGAATTACATACATTTATACTAACTTACATTTTACTACAATGACGTAAGTTTAAATCATACAAATATACGTACGGTCGAGGTTAATAAGTGTTGTCAAATATTTCACAACATTTCGGTCATTGACTAATACTTTGAGGGATAAGCACTTTTCCCAGTAACTATAAATATACCAATAACACTTGTTGAGCGAAAACCACTGGAATCTATGACAACACTTAGTACCCCCGATTGTACCATACTGTGTAAATGCATACTATATGTGTGTGTTACTAACCCATCTGTCCCCTACTAACTTCATAATCCTGCCACGGACAGTAGTTCCAGGGCAGTAGTTCCCTTTCCATTGTTCCCTTACCCACTCTTAACCACTGTTTGGACACTTGATCCTCAGTGTTTTGGAGGACAAGCAGCCTAGAAGGGTCACTAGACCTGTTGTTGCTTGATTTCCTTTGTACTCCTATGGACTATGTGTGTGTCAGTGTGAATAAAATAGACTGTTTAGAATATTTTGATTAGGCTCAGACTTTTACAATAACGTACCCGGTATGGAGTGTGTGTGTGTGTGTGTGTGGGGGGGGGTCTGTGTGTGGAAGTGTGATTGTTATATTCCCCCCCCCCCCCCCCCCCCGGTGTCTATGTATGCACGAGTACAAAAGACGGCCACACAGACAAATCATGGAAAATATATAAAATTAATAAATATATATAGAGTAAATACGTACTACTAAAGAAGAGAGGCGCGTCAAAAAGAGAAGACCGAGGCGTGAATGAAGCAAAACACACACACACACACACACACACACACACACACACACACACACACACACACACACACACACACACACACACACACCAAACAAAAACAGAGGGCTTCAAAAATATAAATATACAAATGTTTCCCGAAAAATAGGAGAAGGTGGCCACGGATGTAAACATAATGCAGTATAGCCTACACCGGTACCTTGGTATTAACCCTTTGATTACCAGCGACGTGTGTTGTATTATATTCTAGATATATTTAGCCGATATTATGCAGCTTAGGAAGGATCTGTGGTACGGTAGTTAAAAGGGTTGGCTGAGATAGTTTTTTTTTTTTTTTTTTTTTTTCTGTGATTGAGGGAGGTAAAAGGCAGAACTGCCTATAGCGAGTGCCTCCCCCATAGTTACAAGAGTGACAGGGCCAAAATCAAGGGACGTTCGAGCCAAAAGTTTGAAGCCCTATTATTGCTAGAGGTCCTTCCTAAGCTGAACAAAATGGTTTAATACTTGCCAGAACATAATGCAGAGGACGTCACCGGCACTGAAGGGGTTAAGGGCAGATGTCCACTCCAGGGATTTTTTTCTTGGCTCGTTTCTCCCTCATGTTTAGCCCCATTGTTGTTCTAATTTTAAGACGTTTGCCCCCATTATTTTGACGAGGCCTACTTTAAGAACTTTCAACCCATTTCTGTCAATTTTAAAACCTTTCGTGCCTTTTAGGTGTCGATTTTATCCTGGCGAGCGATAGCGAGCCTGTAATTTAAGAGGAACCGGCTTTCAGCCGGGACATTTTTCTACCGAAAAATGTACAAATTTATCTTGAAAGGGGCTCAAGGGGGTGTAATCTTAAGCTTGATGGATATCTAGAGACCAAACTAAAAACCTCCCCTTAATGAGGGACTGTGGGAACTGGGAAGGGTGCTGAACAGAAGGTGGTGGAAGAGGTTTGGAATAAGGTGTCAAACTAGAACTATTGTGTTTGAAGGCTTGAATGAATATGAGAAGGCATTAAGGGGGGTGACCTGCTTTTTGCTATTTCTGTCCTTTTCTCTCTTTCTCTGGCTTGTATCCATTCGGCCCCATTCAGCCAACTATTTTAAGACTTTTATCCCCATCTAGGTGTCGATTTCTTCCTGGCGAGCGATAGCGAGCCAGCATTATATGAAGAAATCCGGCTTCGCCGGAGACATTTTTCTATCGAAAAATGTACAAATTTAGCCTGCTGTCAAACAAAAATAAAAAATATGCTGGCTCCCTACCGCTCACCAGTAAAAAATTGACGCCTGGATGGGGATAAACGTCTTAAAACAGTAGTCTGAATAGGGCCAAATTGATACAAGCCAGAGAAAGATAGAAAGGGACACAACAAAAACAGGTCACCCCCTTAACAACAAAAACAGGTCACCCCCCTTAACAACAAAAACAGGTCACCCCCCTTAACACAAACAGGTCACCCCCGTAACAACAAAAACAGGTCACGCCCCTTAACAACAAAAACAGGTCACCCCCCTTAACAACAAAAACAGGTCACCCCCTTACAACAAAACAGGTCACCCCCTTAACAACAAACAACAAAAACAGGTCACCCCCCTTAACAACAAAAACAGGTCACCCCCCTTAACAACAAAAACAGGTCACCCCCCTTAACAACAAAAACAGGTCACCCCCCTTAACAACAAACACAGGTCACCCCCCTTAACACAAAAACAGGTTCACCCCCCTTAAGAACAAAAACAGGACAACTCCCTTAAGAACAAAAACAGGTCACCCACCTTAACAAAACAAGTCACCCACCTTAACACAAAACAGGTCACCCCCCTTAACAACAACAGGTCACCCCCCTTAACAACAAAACAGGTCACCCCCCTTAACAACAAAAGGTCACCCACTTAACAACAAAACAGGTCACCCCCCTTAAACACAAAACAGTCACCCCCCTACAACAAAAACAGTCTCCCCCCCTTAACACAAAAAACATGGTCACCCCCCTTAACAACAAAAACAGGTCACCCCCCCTTAACAACAAAACAGGTCACCCCCCTTAAACAACAAAAACATGTCACCCCCCTTAACAACAAAACAGGTCACCCACCCCCCCTTAACACAAAAACAGGTCACCCCCCTTAAGTACAAAAACAGGTCACCCCCCTTAAGAACAAAAACAGGTCACCCCCCTTAAGAACAAAAACAGGTCACCCCCCTTAAGTACCCCGTTCTTAACATTAATCATCAATTACAAACCCCAATGTACTTGAATAAATTAATGAAAGCATATATGGTCCTCCCGGGATTCCAACTCTGGACACCACACCTAGAACATAAGCATCTAAACCATTACACCACCAACACAGTTAAAGGTTGAGTACACGATCATATGGTCCTCCCGGGATTCGAACTCGGGACACCACACCCAGAACATAAGCATCTAAACCACCAACACAGTTAAAGGTTGAATACACGATCACGATTAATATCCATTTACGAATAACATCATTAATTTATCACTTCCAAACACATAATTTGAACACTAATGTTATCCTGACATAGGCTACACAGTAATGTTATCCTGACATAGGCTACACAGTAATGTTATCCTGACATAGGCTACACAGTAATGTTATCCTGACATAGGCTACACAGTAATGTTATTCTGACATAGACTACACAGTAATGTTATCCTGACATAGGCTACACAGTAATGTTATCCTGACATAGGCTACACAGTAATGTTATCCTGACATAGGCTACACAGTAATGTTATCCTGACATAGGCTACACAGTAATGTTATCCTGACATAGGCTACACAGTAATGTTATCCTGACATAGGCTACAACGCAATGTTATCCTGACATAGGCTACACAGTAATGTTATCCTGACATAGGCTACACAGTAATGTTATCCTGACATAGGCTACACAGTAATGTTATCCTGACATAGGCTACACAGTAATGTTATCCTGACATAGGCCTCACAGTAATGTTATCCTGACATAGGCTACACAGTAATGTTATCCTGACATAGGCTACACAGTAATGTTATCCTGACATAGGCTACACAGTAATGTTATCCTGACATAGGCTACACAGTAATGTTATCCTGACATAGGCTACACAGTAATGTTATCCTGACATAGGCTACACAGTAATGTTATCCTGACATAGGCTACACAGTAATAAAGACTAATCATATGGACTCTGCCTTCGTTTGGCACCCTGCGGTAAAGCCGCTGTCACACGAACGCTTTTTCCGTCAATTTTCCATGAGCAAGTTTTGTCTGGTATTATTTCAGGACTTGTTCGCACTCGTATGGGAAACTAGACTGAAGGTAGATTACGTTAGGTGGCTTATTTCTGATAAGGCGTTGATTTTTTAAGGGGAGATTTTTAGTTTGTTTCCTACTCCTCCAGCAATCTTAAGATTTCACCCCCTTGACCCCCTTTCAAGATAAATTTGTACATTTTTCGGTAGAAAAATTTCCCGGCCGAAGGCCGGTAACTCTTAAATTACAGGCTCGCTATCGGTCGCCACGATAAAATCGACACCTAAATGGCACGAAAGGTCTTCAAATTGACAGAATGGGGCGGAAATTCTTAAAATCACCAAAATAATGGGGCAAACGTCTTAAAATCTCAAAAGCAATGGGACTAGACATGAGGGAGAAAGGGTTAAAGAAAAAAGTCCCTTAAGTGGAAATCTCCCCTTAAGCTTCCAGACCACAATTGCCAGTAAAAATTGCTCGAGAATGGGCTCGTGTGACTCCGGCTAAGTGAAGTGACTTGAAAGGGAGGAGGAGCCTGTTAAAATATCTAAAAAAAAAATGTATCTAATTGCCGACTTGCGAGTTTCGTTCTATAAGGAAGTTGGAGCTGTAGACAACGATATTTAACAGCATGTACAGCTAAAATACGGTCTTAGTACATTTATAGCCTACATATGTAAAACCCAATTCAACATGGGATTTATCCATCAGAAACGTACATTATTATTGTATTTCTGTTTAATATCGATGTTCACGGCTCCAACTTCCTTATAGCCTGAAACTCGCCAGTGGTTAATTAGTTTTCCGCTCTCAATATTATATAATAGGCATTGTGTACGTTTTGGTCTAAGTAGTACGGTACGGTACGGTACGGTACGGTACGGTACGGAACGGAACGCCAAATCGTCAATACAGATCACTATAGAATGTATGAGTATTTAAGGGAGCCCACCTCGCTTTTCTTCTCTTTCTCTCCCTTCTCTCTTTTACTTGTATCCATTCGGCCCCATTTAGCCTACTGTTTTAAGATGTTAGCCCCATCCAGGTGTCAATATTTTCCTGGCGAGCGGTAGCGAGCCAGCATATAGGCTATATATTTTTCTTTTGACAGCAAGCTAAATTTGTACATTTTGCGATAGAAAAATGTCTCCGGCGAAGCCGGTTTTTTGCATACAATGCTGGCTCGCTATCGCTCGCCAGGAAGAAATTGACACCTGGATGGGGATAGACGTCTTAAAACCGTTGGCTGAATGGGGCCGAATGGACACAAGCCAGGGAAAGAGAGAAAAGGAGACAAAGATAAAAAGAAAACCGGTGACCCACCTTAATAAGCATCCAAATATATACGATACGGTACCGTATATACGGTATATCGTACCGTATATTATGACACTACGCTACGGTAGGCCTATCGCTGGTTCAGAAATCTCTATCTATCTATCTATCTCTCTCTCTCTCTCTCTCTCTCTCTCTCTCTCTCTCTCTCTCCTCTCAGTCTCTCTCGCTCCTCTCAGTCTCTCTCGCTCCTCTCAGTCTCTCTCTCTCTCTCTCTCTCTCTCTCTCTCTCTCTCTCTCTCTCTCTCTCTCCCTCTCTTCTCTCTCCGAGAGATGTGAATATATATATATATATATATATAATATATAATATATAGATATATATATATATATATATTATATATATATATATACAATATAGATATAAATATATATATATATATATGATATATATATATATAATATATATATATAAATTAATATATATTATAATATATATATATATATATATATATATATATATATATATATATAATTATATATATTATATATTATATATATATATATATAATATATACCGTATATATTATATATACTATATATATATATATATATATATCATGGTCATCAGTTATTATTATAAGTGCATGAATTTAAACACGTACTCGTAACTTCGGACGGGGAGGTAACTTCGGACACTCTAGAAAACATACAATGAACCACAGTTACCGGTATGGGATAAATACAGTACATGATGTTATGGACAAACCAGTATGTCTGCGGTGTTCTTCCATAATGCACAGTCATTGTTCCATAACTGTAGCTTACATGTACTGTTATCCAGAAGTGTCCCAAGTATAGCCCCATCCCAAGCTAGGGCATTTCAAGGTATATAGTTAACCCTATTAGGTGCAGGGCGGCCCAATTTAGAGTCCCCCTGCTTTACTCCATTAGTTTGTAGATTTTAAGACGTTTCACCTCATTAGTTTGGCGATTTAAGATGCTTCAACCCAATAAGGTGTCAATTTTTCCTGGGCGAGCGATAGCGAGCCTGCAATTTGGGAGAAATCGGCCTTCGGCCGGGACATTTTTCTACCGAAAAATGTACATATTTAGCTTGAATGGGGTCTGGGGGACGTTTTTTAGTTTGAAGGGGGTCTGGAGAGGCGAGTTTCTAAGTCTTGGGGGTAAACTAAAAACACATTGTTCAAAAGTGGCTAAAACAATGAAAACCGTCAATAATAATACAACCCTCAATAATAATACAACCCTCTATAATAATACAACCCTCTATAATAATACAACCCTCTATAATAATACAACCCTCTATAATAATACAACCCTCTATAATAATACAACCCTCTATAATAATACAACCCTCTATAATAATACAACCCTCTATAATACAACCCTCTATAATAATACAACCCTCTATAATAATACAACCCTCTATAATAATACAACCCTCTATAATAATACAACCCTCTATAATAATACAACCCTCTATAATAATACAACCCTCTATAATAATACAACCCTCTATAATAATACAACCCTCTATAATAATAACCCCCGAGAATAATACAACCCTCTATAATATAACATATGATTGTCTATATTATCACCTATGCTATATTGGCGTGTTTGATACTAATTCACCTTTCTTGTTCTCTTCACAGGTGGGTACCGGTTCTCAGTCGTCAGCTATGCTATATTGGCGTGTTTGATACTAATTCACCTTTCTTGTTCTCTTCACAGGTGGGTACCGGTTCTCAGTCGTCAGCTATGCTATATTGCCGTGTTTGATACTAATTCACCTTTCTTGTTCTCTTCACAGGTGGGTACTCAGTCGTCAGCTCAACAAACAAACGTGGAAAGGCATAATTTCCTGAGAGTCCAGCAGGTATGTTCCGTTTTTACTCGCCGTACCTTTGCGCAGAAATATAAGAACAATATTATCCTTTTTGTTCGCCATACGACTTGGATTCACTCTCATCCTACACACACACACACACACACACACACACACACACACACACACACACACACACACACACACACACACACACACACACACACACACACACACACACACACACACACACACACACACACACACACACACACACACTATCAAAACTCCCTCAAACGAAGAAAAGAATATGGGGCAATTCAATGTTGTCGTAGGCTTTGAACACTGACCCAGGAAAAAGGACACACAAAATTCAATCACAATTTCCATTCCTTATATTTTTCGTGTCAAAAATCCCCTCTGGTGTCGGTATATATTTGTTCATTATCTCTAAAAATTGGTATGTGTGTGTGTGTGAGAGCGAGAGCGAGCGAGAGAGTGAGTGTGTGTGTGTACTTACTCTAGTTGTACTTACTCTAGTTGTATTGCGGGAGTGAGCATGCTCGTTATTTCCCGCCTCCTATATGTGTAGGTGTTATATGTATCGTTGGAATGGCTGTGGATGTGTGTGTAGTCTGTATTTTTAGCCAATTGGCGACATCGGAAACGAAGGCTTAGGGTGGATCTGTATGGTACCATTCTCACTATAGACGGTACCGTCTCGCCCGAAGGCTTAGGTAGCCATCAGCTTAGGTGAACCATATGATACCCATCTCGCCTTGTACCATTTTTTGCCAACCCCAGATGGGACGTCACAACGTCGTCCACTTATTCCAGGTACCTATTTTACAGCTAGGTGAACTGAGGCTAACACATGAAAGGAGACAAGCCCAATTTGTCTCCGCCCGGCCGGGGATTGAACCCCCGACCCCTCGTGTGTGAGACGAGAGCTCTACCTACTAGGCTACGGGCTGTGTGTGTGTGTGTGTGTGTGTGTGTGTGTGTGAGAGAGAGAGAGAGAGAGAGTATAATTATGTGGGTACGGTAATTAGTGTGATAATTATATATGTTTTATATTTTTACATATTCGACAGATGGATGTAAAATCGTAGTCATTAAGGGGAGATATCTACTTGAGGGATTTTTTTCTGGACTCCTTTTTCCCTCATGTTTAGCCCCATTGTTTTTCTAATTTTAAGACGTTTGCCCCATTATTTTGACGATTTTAAGAACTTTCAACCCATTTCTGTCAATTTTAAGACCTTTCGTGCCATTTAGGTGTCGATTTTATCCTGGCGAGCGATAGCGAGCCTGTTATTTAAGAGGAACCGGCTTTCAGCCGGGACATTTTTCTACCGAAAAATGTACAAATTTATCTTGAAAGGGGCTCAAGTGGGTGTAATCTTAAGCTTGAAGGATATCTAGGGACCAAACTAATAACCTCTCCTTAACTTAATCTTTAACTGTCTTGATGGTGTAATGGTTAGAGTGTTTCAGATCTGTATGTGGTATCCCAGGTTCGAATCCCGGGTGGATCACACGCTATCATTTTCATTGGGAGGTGTTTGGTGTTGGGGGTGAAATCAATATATTAAATTATTAACCCCTTCGAAAGGGGTGAAGTCACAGAGTGTGAGGTGAAGTTGAACGGTCAGGCTATGGAGATCGTCAGCTCTTTTAAGGGGAGGTATTTAGTTTGTTCCCTAGACCTCCATCAAGCTTAAAATTACACCCCTTGAGTCCCTTTCAAGATATATTTGTACATTTTTCGGTAGAAAAATGTCCCGGCCAAAGGCCGGTTCCTCTTAAATTACAGGCTCGCTATCGCTCGCCAGGATAAAATTGACACCTGAATGGCACGAAAGGTCTTAATATGGGGTGAAAGTTCTTAAAATCGCTAAACTAATGGGGCAAACGTTTTATAATATCAAAAGCAATGGGGCTAAACATGAGGGAGAAAGGGGTCAAGAAAAAATCCCTTAAGTGGAGATCTCCCCTTAAGTATCTGGGCAGTGTGATAAGTAAAGATGGGACTAAGGATGAAGAAGTGCGGGAGAGGGTACAACAGGGGAAGAAGGTTGTAGGAACGCTGAAAGCAGTAACAAGAAATAGGGTGGTCAGTATGGAAGTGAAGAAGTCCTTGCATGACAGTGTGGTAATCCCGACACTGACTTACGGAAGCGAAGCATGGACGTTTGAGAAGAGACTTAGACCAAGAGTGAGAGGGGTGGAAATGAGTTACTTGAGAAGTGCGTGCGGAGTTACATGGAGGGATAGACAGACAAATGAGGAAGTAAGAATTAGGTGTGGTGTAGAGGTAGATGTGCTGGAAAGTGTGAAAAGGAACACCTTGAGATGGTTCGGCCATATGGAACGTTTGGGAAGCGAGAGAATGAGTAAGAAGGTATACGAGAGCGAAGTGGAAGGACAGAGAGGGAGAGGTAAACCGAAAGAGAGGTGGAAGGATGGAGTGAGGAAGTATAATAATTATGGATGAAGGCGGTGCTGGTTGGGAGGAAGGGCGTCGACTGACTGGGGACAGGTGCATGGGGGCGGTTCGTTCGTGGCCACCCCTTCAGGGTTCACGGCGTCAGGCAATAGATAGATAGATAGATTACCGGTAACTCCTATAACTCACAAACGACGAGAGTAATCGAACAAAAATGTCTACCATTTGGGAAGGGTCAGCCAGGGTAATAGGTGTGGACATTACCGGTACCTGCTAATCCACCCGGAGAGCGCCCATGACCCTGTTCCAAATAAGGAGGCCAAAACTCTTGTGCATTAAGGGGGGTGACCTGTTTTGTGTTCTGTCCTTTTCTATCTTTCTCGTATCCATTTGGCCCCATTCAGCCTACTGTTTTAAGACGTTTATCCCCATCCAGGTGTCAATTTTTTACAGGTGAGCGGTAGCGAGCCAGCATATTTTTTATTTTTGTTTGACAGCAGGCTAAATTTGTACATTTTTCGATAGAAAAATTTCTCCGGCGAAGCCGGATTTCTTCATATAATGCTGGCTCGCTATCGCTCGCCAGGAAGAAATCGACACCTAGATGGGGATAAACGTCTTAAAATAGTTGGCTGAATGGTGCCGAATGGATACAAGCCAGAGAAAGAGAGAAAAGGACAGAAATAACAAAAAGCAGGTCACCCCCCTTAACCCCTATCACTCACAAACGACGAGAGTAATTGGAGTAATATTTCTACCGTACCACTTGGGAAGGGTCAGCCTGGGAATGGATGTGGACAATTTAAAGCCCATTTGCTCTAGCCCTATTTGAGTTAGGCTACAGAGGTTAGGGTTCACGATTATCTGACGTGTGTACGGGAGTTGCTAAGGGTCCGGGATGTGAGGAAGTTGGAGGTGTAGATAACGATATTTAACAGAATTTACAGCTAAAATACGGTCGTAGTACATTTATAAATACATAAAACCCAATTCAACATACCATTTATCCATCACAAACCTACATTATTATTGCATTTCTGTTTAATATCGATGTTCACGGCTCCAACTTCCTTATAGCCTGAAACTCGCAAGTGGTCAATTGCTCCAGTTTGACACCCTGCTACCGGTACCATGAAAGAAACTGCATAATAAATCGTAGGCTTGTCCACCATTCTTTAACTGTCTTCGTAGCCCAATGGATAAATGCACTAAATTTCGGTGTGAGCATCCTAGGTTCGAATCCCTGGACTGCCACATGTATTTGTTGATTTCATTAATTGAGTTTAGCAGTAAAGTCGGTTGGTGGAGCTAACATAATAATTGAAGAATCCAGGGAGTTAATGGGAGGTATTTAGTTTGTTCCCTAGACCTCCATCAAGCTTAAAATTACACCCCCTTGAGTCCCTTTCAAGATAAATTTGTAAATTTTTCGGTAGAAAAATGTCCCGGCCGAAGGCCGGTTCCTCTTAAATTACAGGCTCGCTATCGCTCGCCAGGATAAAATCTACACCCGAATTGCACGAAAGGTCTAAATATGGGGTGAAAGTTCTTAAAATCGCTAAACTAATGGGGCAAACATTTTATAATATCAAAAGCAATGGGGCTAAACATGAGGGAGAAAGGGGTCAAGAAAAAAATCCCTCAAGTGGAGATCTCCCCTTAAACCGGAGCAATGTTGTTGGACGAGTTGAATGAGTATGAGACGGAATACGAGACAATCACCATGGAGTAGCCTTGTTTCGGCCATTGTATCACTTCCCAAGACCCAATTTGATCTTTAAGGGGAGGTCTCCACTTGAGGGATTGTTTTTTTTTTACCCCTTTCTCCCTCATGTTTAGCCCCATTGCTTTTGATATTATAAAACGTTTGCCCCATTAGTTTAGCGATTTTAAGAATGTTCACCCCATATTAAGACCTTTCGTGCAATTCATGTGTCGATTTTATCCTGGCGAGCGATAGCGAGCCTGTAATTTAAGAGGAACCGGCCTTTGGCCGGGACATTTTCTACCGAAAAATTTACAAATTTATATTGAAAGGGACTCGAGGGGGTGTAATTTTAAGGTTGATGGAGGTCTAGGGAACAAACTAAATACCTCCCCTTAACCCTTTGAGTAGCAGCGACGTCTATTACATTTTATTCTGGCTAGATTTAGAGGATTATATGCGGCTTAGTGCGGCTCTGTGGTACCGGTACCGGTAGTAGTTAAGAAGGTTGATGGAGATAGTGGCAAGCTTTAACATTGCTAGAGATCCTTCCCAAACTGCACACAATCGCTTAAATATACCAAGAAATATCATTAAAAGACGTCGCTGGTACTGAAGGGGTTAAGGGGGGATGGTTATGTGTTGTGGGGCGGCCGATTGTTATATATCTTTATTATGTTTAGTTTCCTCCCTAGACCTCCATCAAACTCCCTAGACCTCCATCCTCCCTAGACCCCTCCATCCTCCCTAGACCCCTCCCTCCCATCCTCCCTAGACCCCTCCATCCTCCCTAGACCCCTCCATCCTCCCTAGACCCCTCCATCCTCCCTAGACCCCTCCATCCTCCCTAGACCCCTCCATCCTCCCTAGACCGCCATCCTCCCTAGACCCCTCCATCCTCCCTAGACCCCTCCATCCTCCCTAGACCCCTCCATCCTCCCTAGACCCCTCCATCCTCCCTAGACCCCTCCATCCTCCCTAGACCCCTCCATCCTCCCTAGACCCCTCCATCCTCCCTAGACCCCTCCATCCTCCCTAGACCCCTCCATCCTCCCTAGACCCCTCCATCCTCCCTAGACCCCTCCATCCTCCCTAGACCCCTCCATCCTCCCTAGACCCCTCCATCCTCCCTAGACCCCTCCATCCTCCCTAGACCCCCTCCATCCTCCCTAGACCCCTCCATCCTCCCTAGACCCCTCCATCCTCCCTAGACCCCTCCATCCTCCCTAGACCCCTCCATCCTCCCTAGACCCCTCCATCCTCCCTAGACCCCTCCATCCTCCCTAGACCCCTCCATCACACTCCCTAGACCTCCATCACACTCCCTAGACCCCTCCATCCTCCCTAGACCCCTCCATCCTCCCTAGACCCCTCCATCCTCCCTAGACCCCTCCATCCTCCCTAGACCCCTCCATCCTCCCTAGACCCCTCCATCCTCCCTAGACCCCTCCATCCTCCCTAGACCCCTCCATCCTCCCTAGACCCCTCCATCCTCCCTAGACCCCTCCATCCTCCCTAGACCCCTCCATCCTCCCTAGACCCTCCATCCATCCTCCCTAGACCCCTCCATCCTCCCTAGACCCCTCCATCCTCCCTAGACCCCTCCATCCTCCCTAGACCCCTCCATCCTCCCTAGACCCCTCCATCCTCCCTAGACCCCTCCATCCTCCCTAGACCCCTCCATCCTCCCTAGACCCCTCCATCCTCCCTAGACCCCTCCATCCTCCCTAGACCCCTCCATCCTCCCTAGACCCCTCCATCCTCCCTAGACCCCTCCATCCTCCCTAGACCCCTCCATCCTCCCCACACCCCTCCCTCCTCCCTAGACCCTCCATCCTCCCTAGACCCCTCCATCCTCCCTAGACCCCTCCATCCTCCCTAGACCCCTCCATCCTCCCTAGACCCTCCATCCTCCCTAGACCCCTCCATCCTCCCTAGACCCCTCCATCCTCCCTAGACCCCTCCATCCTCCCTAGACCCCTCCATCCTCCCTAGACCTCCATCCTCCCTAGACCTCCCTCCTCCCTAGCCCTCCCTAGACCTCCATCCTCCCTAGACCTCCATCCTCCCTAGACCCCTCCATCCTCCCTAGACCTCCATCCTCCCTAGACCTCCATCCTCCCTAGACCTCCATCCTCCCTAGACCTCCATCCTCCCTAGACCTCCATCCTCCCTAGACCCCTCCATCCTCCCTAGACCCCTCATCCTCCCTAGACCTCCATCCTCCCTAGACCTCCATCACACTCCCTAGACCCTCCATCACCTCCCTAGACCTCCATCCTCCCTAGACCCCTCCATCCTCCCTAGACCCTCCATCCTCCCTAGACCTCCATCCTAGACCTCCATCCTCCCTAGACCCCTCCATCCTCCCTAGACCCCTCCATCCTCCCTAGACCTCCCCTCCATCCTCCCTAGACCCCTCCATCCTCCCTAGACCTCCATCCTCCCTAGACCTCCATCCTCCCTAGACCTCCATCACACTCCCTAGACCTCCTCCATCCTCCCTAGACCCCTCCATCCTCCCTAGACCTCCATCCTCCCTAGACCCTCCATCCTCCCTAGACCCCTCCATCCTCCCTAGACCCCTCCATCACTCCCTAGACCCCTCCATCCTCCCTAGACCCCTCCATCCTCCCTAGACCCCTCCATCCTCCCTAGACCTCCACCTAGACCTCCATCCTCCCTAGACCCCTCCATCCTCCCTAGACCTCCATCCTCCCTAGACCTCCATCCTCCCTAGACCTCCATCCTCCCTAGACCCTCCATCCTCCCTAGACCCCTCCATCCTCCCTAGACCCTCCATCCTCCCTAGACCCTCCATCCTCCCTAGACCTCCATCCTCCCTAGACCCCTCCATCCTCCCTAGACCCCTCCATCCTCCCTAGACCTCCATCACACTCCCTAGACCTCCATCCTCCCTAGACCTCCATCCTCCCTAGACCCCTCCATCCTCCCTAGACCCCTCCATCCTCCCTAGACCCCTCCATCCTCCCTAGACCTCCATCCTCCCTAGACCTCCATCCTCCCTAGACCTCCATCCTCCCTAGACCTCCATCCTCCCTAGACCTCCATCCTCCCTAGACCTCCATCCTCCCTAGACCTCCATCCTCCCTAGACCCCTCCATCCTCCCTAGACCTCCATCCTCCCTAGACCTCCATCCTCCCTAGACCTCCATCCTCCCTAGACCTCCATCACACTCCCTAGACCTCCATCACACTCCCTAGACCTCCATCACACTCCCTAGACCCCTCCATCCTCCCTAGACCCCTCCATCCTCCCTAGACCCCTCCATCCTCCCTAGACCCCTCCATCCTCCCTAGACCCCTCCATCCTCCCTAGACCTCCATCCTCCCTAGACCCCTCCATCACACTCCCTAGACCTCCATCCTCCCTAGACCCCTCCATCCTCCCTAGACCTCCATCCTCCCTAGACCCCTCCATCCTCCCTAGACCTCCATCACACTCCCTAGACCTC
Organism: Paralithodes platypus; assembly: GCA_032716605.1. NCBI lineage: Eukaryota > Metazoa > Arthropoda > Malacostraca > Decapoda > Lithodidae > Paralithodes > Paralithodes platypus. Next base: position 1,765,455 of record CM064517.1, read on the forward strand.
CATCCTCCCTAGACCTCCATCACACTCCCTAGACCTCCATCCTCCCTAGACCTCCATCCTCCCTAGACCCCTCCATCCTCCCTAGACCCCTCCATCCTCCCTAGACCTCCATCACACTCCCTAGACCTCCATCACACTCCCTAGACCTCCATCCTCCCTAGACCTCCATCACACTCCCTAGACCTCCATCCTCCCTAGACCTCCATCCTCCCTAGACCCCTCCATCCTCCCTAGACCTCCATCCTCCCTAGACCCCTCCATCACACTCCCTAGACCTCCATCCTCCCTAGACCCCTCCATCCTCCCTAGACCTCCATCCTCCCTAGACCCCTCCATCCTCCCTAGACCTCCATCACACTCCCTAGACCTCCATCCTCCCTAGACCTCCATCACACTCCCTAGACCTCCATCACACTCCCTAGACCTCCATCCTCCCTAGACCTCCATCACACTCCCTAGACCTCCATCCTCCCTAGACCTCCATCACACTCCCTAGACCTCCATCCTCCCTAGACCTCCATCACACTCCCTAGACCTCCATCACACTCCCTAGACCTCCATCAATATCGACCTCCATCCTCCCTAGACCTCCATCACAATCCCTAGACCATCCATCCTCCCTAGACCTCCATCACACTCCCTAGACCTCCATCCTCCCTAGACCTCCATCACACTCCCTAGACCTCCATCCTCCCTAGACCTCCATCACACTCCCTAGACCTCCATCCTCCCTAGACCTCCATCCTCCCTAGACCTCCATCCTCCCTAGACCTCCATCACACTCCCTAGACCTCCATCCTCCCTAGACCTCCATCACACTCCCTAGACCTCCATCCTCCCTAGACCTCCATCCTCCCTAGACCTCCATCCTCCCTAGACCTCCATCACACTCCCTAGACCTCATCTCCCTAGACCTCCATCACCCTCCTAGACCTCCAATCTCCTAGACCTCCATCAAACTCCCTAGACCTCCATCCTCCCTAGACCTCCATCACACTCCCTAGACCTCCATCACACTCCCTAGACCTCCATCCTCCCTAGACCTCCATCAAACTCCCTAGACCTCCATCAAACTCCCTAGACCTCCATCACACTCCCTAGACCTCCATCCTCCCTAGACCTCCATCACACTCCCTAGACCTCCATCCTCCCTAGACCTCCATCCTCCCTAGACCTCCATCCTCCCTAGACCTCCATCACACTCCCTAGACCTCCATCCTCCCTAGACCTCCATCCTCCCTAGACCCATCTCCCTAGACCCCTCCATCCTCCCTAGACCTCATCCTCCTAGACCCCTCTCCCTAGACTCCATCCTCCCTAGACCTCCACCCTCCCTAGACCTCCATCCTCCCTAGACCTCCATCACACTCCCTAGACCTCCATCACACTCCCTAGACCTCCATCACACTCCCTAGACCTCCATCACACTCCCTAGACCTCCATCACACTCCCTAGACCTCCATCACACTCCCTAGACCTCCATCAAACTCCCTAGACCTCCATCACACTCCCTAGACCTCCATCCTCCCTAGACCTCCATCCTCCCTAGACCTCCATCACACTTAATATAAACAACCCCAGGATCCCCCTTCAAGATATATTTTTAAATTTTTCGGTAGAACAATGTCCTGGCCGAAGGCCGTTTCCTTCTAGATTACAGGCTCGCTATCGCTCGCCAGGAAAATATCGACACCTAAATGACACAGCAACTCTTAATATCGACACCTAAATGACACAGCAACTCTTAATATCGACAAAGGAAAGGGGCGAAAGTTCTTAAAATCGCCAAACTAATGGGCCGAACGTCTTTTAATCTAAAAACTAATGGGGCTAAGCGTGAGGGAGAAGGGTGCCCAGAAAAACGAGCCATCTTCCCTTAAGGGGAGGTTTCTAGTTTGTTTCCTACTCCTCCAGCAATCTTAAAATTTCACCCCCTTGACCCCCTTTCAAGATAAATTTGTACATTTTTCGGTAGAAAAATGTCCCGGCCGAAGGCCGATTACTCTTAAATTACAGGCTCGCTATCGCTCGCCAGGATAAAATCGACACCTGAATTGCACGAAAGGTCATAATATTGGGTGAAAGTTCTTAAAATCGCTAAAATAATGGAGCAAACGTTTTATAATATCAAAAGCAATGGGGCTAAACATGAGGGAGAAAGGGGTCAAGAAAAAAATCCCTCGAGTGGAGATCTTCCCTTAAGCCACATTTTGATCTTGGCATATACATTGATAAAGACTAAAAATAACTGAGGAATACAAGACAATTAGCAGGAAATAGCATTGTTTTGGCCGTTTAGAAGGAATACAAGACAATTAGCAGGAAATAGCATTGTTTTGGCCGTTTAGAAGGAATACAAGACAATTAGCAGGAAATAGCATTGTTTTGGCCGTTTTATCACTTATAAAGACATATGTTGAACTATCAATCTTAACCCTCTCCGACATATGACGCGATTTTGAACCTATTGGGGATACTTTAAAGCCTTTGTTACCATCAGGGGTATTTAGAAACCTTTAGTTTAGTTACTTCAACCTCTGCAGTTGTCTTTGAGTTAGCTGTGTTGAGCCTATTGGGGATACTTTAAAGCCTTTGTTACATCAGGGGTATTTAGAAACCTTTAGTTTAGTTACTTCAACCTCTGCAGTTGTCTTTGAGTTAGCTGTGTTGAGCCTATTGGGGATACTTTAAAGCCTTTATTACCATCAGGGGTATTTAGAAACCTTTAGTTTAGTTACTTCAACCTCTGCAGTTGTCTTTGAGTTAGCTGTGTTGAGCCTATTGGGGATACTTTAAAGCCTTTATTACCATCAGGGGTATTTAGAAACCTTTAGTTTAGTTACTTCAACCTCTGCAGTTGTCTTTGAGTTAGCTGTGTTGAGCCTATTGGGGATACTTTAAAGCCTTTATTACCATCAGGGGTATTTAGAAACCTTTAGTTTAGTTACTTCAACCTCTGCAGTTGTCTTCGAGTTAGCTGTGTTGAGCCTATTGGGGATACTTTAAAGCCTTTATTACCATCAGGGGTATTTAGAAACCTTTAGTTTAGATACTTCAATCTCTGCAGTTGTCTTTGAGTTAGCTGTGTTGAGCCTATTAGGGATACTTTAAAGCCTTTATTACCATCAGGGGTATTTAGAAACCTTTAGTTTAGTTACTTCAACCTCTGCAGTTGTCTTTGAGTTAGCTGTGTTGAGCCTATTAGGGATACTTTAAAGCCTTTGTTACCATCAGGGGTATTTAGAAACCTTTAGTTTAGTTACCGGTACTTCAATCTCTGCAGTTGTCTTTGAGTTAGCTGTGTTGAGCCTATTAGGGATACTTTAAAGCCATTGTTACCATCAGGGGTATTTAGAAACCTTTAGTTTAGTTACTTCAACCTCTGCAGTTGTCTTTGAGTTAGCTGTGGGCAGAAAACTAATTTTGGAGAGGTAATTATAAGAGTGAGAGAGGGGTTTGTGTTGTGTGTGTTTGGGGTACCTTCAGGGGGCCGACAGTTACCATGATAAGAAGAGCCTGTAACGTTATACCCAGGAGAAGGTTGTGGAAGGTAGGGGTTAGGGGAGTTGGAGGTTGGGGAGGAGAGGGGTTTGTGTTGTGTGTGTTTGGGGTACCTTCAGGGGGTCGTCAGTTACCATGATAATAAGAGCCTGTAACGTTATACCCAGAAGGTTGTGGGAGGTAGGGGTTGTGGGGGTTGGAGGTTTGGGAGGAGAGGGGTTTGTGTTGTGTGTGTTTGGGGTACCTTCAGGGGGTCGTCAGTTACCATGATAAGAGGAGCCTGTAACGTTATACCCAGGAGAAGGTTGTGGGAGGTAGGGGTTGTGGGGGTTGGAGGTTTGGGAGGAGAGGGGTTTGTGTTGTGTGTGTTTGGGGTACCTTCAGGGGGTCGTCAGTTACCATGATAAGAGGAGCCTGTAACGTTATACCCAGGAGAAGGTTGTGGGAGGTAGGGGTTGGGGGGGTTGGAGGTTGGAGAGCAGAGGGGTTTGTGTTTTGTGTGTTTGGGGTACCTTCAGGGGGTCGTCAGTTACCAGAAGAGCCTGTAACGTTATACCCAGTGAGAAGGTTGTGGGAGGCAGGGGTAGAGGGGGTTGTGTGGGGGCCTAGGGGGTTGGAGGGTGGAGGCTGGAGAAGGTAGGGGTTAGGGGGGTTGTGTAAGGGTCTAGGGGTTGCAGTGTGTAGGGGTTGGGGGGTTGTTAGGGGATGGAGGGGTGGAGAAGGTAGGGGGGGTTGTGTGGGGGTCTAGGGTTTGGAGGCTGGAGAAGGTAGGGGTTGGGGGGGTTGTGTAAGGGTCTAGGGGTTGTAGGGGGTTGTGTGGGGATCTAGGGGATGGAGGGTGGAGAAGGGGGGGGTGGTTGTGTAGGGGGGGTCTAGGGTTTGGACGTTGGGGGGGTTGGGGGAGGGTTGGGAGTTGGGGCGTTATGTGGGGATCTAGGGGATGCAAGGTGGAGAAGATAGGGGTGGTTGTGTGGGGGTCTAGGGGTTGGGGGGGTTGTGTAAGGGTCTAGGGGTTGGGGGAGGGTCGGGAGTTGGGGGGTTATGTGGGATCTAGGGGATGCAGGGTGGAGAAAGTAGGGGTGGTTGTGTGGGGGTCTAGGGGTTGGGTTGGGGGGGTTGTGTAAGGGTCTAGGGGTTGGGGGAGGGTGGGGGGGTTGTGTGGGGATCAAGGGGATGGAAGGTGGAGAAGATAGGGGTGGTTGTGTGGGGGTCTAGGGGTGGAGGGTGTAGGGGTTGGGGGGGTTGTGTAAGGGTCTAGGGGTTGGGGGGTTGTGTGGGGATCTAGGGGATGGAAGGTGGAGAAGATAGGGGTGGTTGTGTGGGGGTCTAGGGTTTGGAGGTTGGAGGAGATTGGGGTTGGGGGTTGTGTGGGGATCTAGGGGTTGGGGGTATGGTGTGGGGGCTGGGGGCTGTGTTGACGTGTGGGCGACTCGATAGCTTAGTGTATATTACTGGTTCACATAGGCTAAGACAATTTTTTTTTCCAGGCTACTTTTGAGCAACATCTATATTTTGGCAGCATTTTTTTTTTTTTTTATATCGGCCTCGACCGAATTGTTATAGTTGGCTGGAATCTTGTTAACCCTTTGAAGCTCTGAAGCGTTTTAGCAGTTTATTTTGGTTATTATTAGACGAATTTATGCAGCTTAGGAAGTATGTCGGTATTAAAAGGGTAAATACTATCTCAATCAACCCTTTGACTTCCATCTACCGTTACCGTACTAATCTGAATAAAATCGTCTAATAGTAGCCAGAAACAGAACAGAAGCGCGTATCGGAGCTTGAAAGGGTTAATTCATAAGCCTCCAGACCAGATATGTCGAGAAGAAACGCCAGAAAAAGAAAAAAATCCAGTCGTGTGAATTAATTGGCCTTGACGACATTTTGGGTCGGTTAAGGGGGTACCGGTACTACTCGCTCTTTCTGGACCCCCTTCTCCCTCATGTTTAGCATATTTATTTTGAGGTTTTAAGAAGTTTGTTCTATTAGTTTGGCGATATTCAGACGTTTCACCCCATTTTGTTTGTCAATATTAAGTCCTTTTGTGCCATTTAGGTGTCGATATTTTCCTGGCGAGCGAAAGCGAGCCTGTAATTTTAAGAGGAACCGTCCTTCGGCCGGGACATTTTTCTACCGACAAATGTACAAATTTATCTTGATAGGGGGTCTAGGGGGTGTTCTTTTAAGCTCGATGGAGGTCTAGCGAGAAAACAAAAAAATATATAAATCATTAAATATACCGGTATAGGCCAAAACAACAATCACTACCCCCTTATTAACCCTTTCAACCTCCAATTCGCGTTTCTGTCCTGTTTCTGGCTACTATTAGACGATTTTATTCGGATTAGTCACGGTACATGGAAGCCAAAGGGTTGATTGAGATAGTATTTACCCTTTTAATACCCACAGATCCTTCCTAAGCTGCATAAAATTGTCTAATGATAGCCAAAATAAACTGCTAAAACGCGTGAGAGCTTCAAAGGGTTAAAGGTTGTCATACCACGGCTGGCTCATATGAGAAGGAATGCCAGACCATTATCAGGAATTGGCATTGTTTTGGCTAGTATTATCACCTCCAGAGACCTCATTTGAACTATAAACCCCAATTATATATCTGCAAATAATATAATCATTCATATTTTTTCACCAACCAACTTTACTTCTAAGCTCAATTAACGAAATCAACAAATACATGTGGCACTCCAAGGACTCGAACCTAGGACGTCACTCACACCGAAATTTCGCGCACCTATGCATTAAGGGGAGGTTTTTAGTTTGTTCCCTAGACTTTCATCAATCTTAAAATTACATCCCCTAGACCCCCTTTCAAGATAAATGTGTACATTTTTCGGTAGAAAAATGTCCAGGCCGAAGGCCGATTCCTCTTAAATTACAGGCTCGCTATCGCTCGCCAGGAAAAATCGACAGCTAAATGGAACGAAAGGTCTTAAAATTGACAGAAATGGGGCGAAAGTTCATAAAATAATCCAACTAATGGGGCGAACGTCTTAAAATTTCAAAAGCAATGGGGGCTAAACATGAGGGAGAAAGGGGTCCAGAAAAAAGTCCCTCAAGTGGAAATCTCCCCTTAAGCTATCAAGACTAAAGATAATGGACTCGGTTTTCGTTTGCCACCCTACGGCTGAGTCAAGCGGGTGTTTTGTCCAGCAACCCGGGTTATGCAGCGTTCAAATCACACCATATCACAATTAACCCTCTCCGACATATGAAGCGATTTTGAACCTATTAGGGATACTTTAAAGACTGTTACCATCAGGGGTATTTAGAAACCTTTAGTTTAGTTACTTCAACCTCTGCAGTTGTCTTTGAGTTAGCTGTGTTGAGCCTATTGGGGATACTTTAAAGCCTTTGTTACCATCAGGGGTATTTAGAAACCTTTAGTTTAGTTACTTCAACCTCTGCAGTTGTCTTTGAGTTATCTGTGGGCAGAAAACTAATTTTGGAAATGTAATTATAAGAGTGAGAGAACTTGATTTCTTATTGCTAATCTGGCAACTCTGCGTCATAAATGCGTGAATGGGTTAACTATGGGGGGCGTCACGCTCGATCATCAGTAACACTATACCCTGTTTATTATAGGTAGGCCAGAAATACAAACTTCAACCTCTTATAACTAAAAACGGACTTCAGTAAGCGAGGCCGATCCTTAGTGATATTAGCCCCATTCATTGTTCTTTCCACTCACTAAACAATACGCTTTCCATAGGCCTAATGCAGTTGGGTCGAGTAGCCTACATGATTAGATTGATATCCAAAATTCGAAAATGGATATTAATCGTGATTGTGTATTCAACCTTTAACTGTGTTGGTGGTGTAATGGTTTAGAAACTTTAGATGCTTATGTTCTGGGTGTGGTGTCCCGAGTTGGAATCCCGGGAGGACCATAGGCTATGCTTTCATTAGTGTATTAAAGTGCATTGGGGTTTATAATTGATGATTAATGTTAAGAACGGGGTGTTACCTATTTCTACCATTAGGAAAGAGTCCTCTAGGAATTAAGTGTGGAAAGTTACAGCCCGTTTGCTCCAGCCTTTTTTTTAATTAGAGGTTCGAGATGAAAATATCTGACCTAATTATAGTTAATGAACTATATCAGTGTGGCAAGTTGTTATGCCAAATCAGTTTTTATGCTGTTTATCGCAACACTAATTCCGAGTTAAGGGGAGGTTTTTAGTGTGTTTCCTAGACTTCCATCAAGCTTGAAATTACACCCCCTTGACCTCCTTTCAAGATAAATTTGTAAATTTTTCGGTAGAATAATGTCCCGGCTGAAGGCCGATTCCTCTTAAATTACAGGCTCGCTATCGCTCGCCAGGAAAAAATCGACACCTAAATGGCACGAAAGGTCTTAAAAGTGACATAAATGGGGCAAAAGTTCTTAAAATTGCCAAACTAATGTGGCGAACGTCTTAAAATCTCAAAAGCAATGAGGCTAAACATGAGGGAGAAAGGGGTAAATAAAAATATCCCTCCAGTGGAAATCTCGCCTTAAATAACATCATCACTGGACGTGTCTCGCAAAGTTTCCCCTGCAGGTCTTTTTCCCGTTTTTTATGCTGTTTATCGCAACACAAATTCCAAGTTCAGGGGAGATTTCCACTGGAGGGATTTTTTTTCTTTGCCCCTTTCTCCCTCATGTTTAGCCCCATTGCTTTTGAGATTTTAAGACGTTCGCCCCATTAGTTTGGCGATTTTAAGAACTTTCACCCCATTTGTCACTTTTAAGACCTTTCGTCCCATTTAGGTGTCGATTTTTTCCTGGCGAGCAATAGCGAGCCTGTAATTTAAGAGGAACCGGCCTTCGGCCGAGACATTTTTCTACCGAAAAATGTACAAATTTATCTTGAAAGTGGGTCAAGGGGGTGTAATGTCAAGCTTGATGGAAGTCTAGGAAACACACTAAAAACCTCCCCTTTAATTTTATTGTAGCTATATTTAGAGGATTGTGTGCAGTTCAAGAAGGATCTGTGGTAGTAGATAGGGTACAGTGAGATAGTTGGAAGCCTGGTACTTGCTGGAGGCCCTTTTTAAACTGAATAACATCGTCTGAATATAATTAAAAATAAGTCGGCGGTACAGAAGGGGTTAAAGGCTTCTTTACCGGCGGTGTCTTTTTAACCCTCTCCGACATATGACTCGATTTTGAGCCTATTGGGGATACTTTAAAGCCTTTGTTACCATCAGGGGTATTTAGACACCTTTAGTTTAGTTACTTCAACCTCTGTAGTTGGCTTTGAGTTAGCTGTGGGCAGAAAACTAATTTTGGAGAGGTAATTATATGAGTGAGAGAACTCTATTTCTTATTGGTAATCTGGCAACCTCCGTCATATGTGCGTAAAAGGGTTAACATTATTCTGGCTACTATTAGGCGCTTTTATTCAGTTTCAAAAGGGCCTCCGACAAACAGGCTTCGAAAACTCTCGCTTAAGGGAGGTGACCTGCTTTTTGTTCTCTCCTTTTCTCTCTTTCTTTAGCCCCACTCAGCCTACTGTTTTAAGACGTTTATCCCCATCCAGGTGTCAATTTTATTTACTGGCGAGCAGTAGCGAGCCAGCATATTTCTTAAATGCTTTTGACAGCAGGCTAAATTTGTACATTTTTGGATATAAAAATGTCTCCGGCGAAGCCGGATTTCTTCATATAATGCTGCCTCGCTATCGCTGGCCAGGAAGAAATCGACACCTAGATGGGGATAAACGTCTCAAAATAGTTGGCTGAATGGGGCCGAATGGATACAAGCCAGAGAAAAGGAGAACAGGAGAAAAATACAAAAAGCAGGTCACCCCCCTTAAGGGCTGCTTCACTTGTCACTTTGATTACGGCAAGTTTCAAAAAGGCTTCCAGGAATGAACCGGCTTTGAACTAACGTTGACGGTACAGAAGGGGTTAACCCCTTCTGTACCGAGGACGTCCTTATAATTGTATTCTAGCTACCGGTATATTTATATGGTTGTGTGAAGTTTAATAAGGATCTGTGGTACCGTAGTCAAAAGTGAGATAGTTCAAAGCCGGTTCATTCCTGGAAGCCTTTTGGAAACTTGCCGTAATCAAAGTGACAAGTGAAGCAGCCCTTAAGGGGGGTGACCTGCTTTTTTTATTTATCTCTTTTTCTCTCTTTCTCTGGCTTGTATCCATTCGGCCCCATTCAGCCAACTATTTTAAGACGTTTATCCCCATCTAGGTGTCGATTTCTTCCTGGCGAGCGATAGCGAGCCAGCATTATATTAAGAAATCCGGCTTCGCCGGAGAAATTTTTCTATCCAAAAATTTACAAATTTGGCCTGCTGTCAAAAACAGTTAAGAAATATGCTGGCTCGCTGCTGCTCGCCAGTAAAGAAAATTGACACCTGGATGGGGATAAACTTCTTAAAACAGTAGGCTAAATGGGGCCGAATGGATACAAGCCAGAGAAAGAGAGAAAAGGAGAGAACAAATGCAGGTGACCCCCCTTAACAGGGTTGCCATTAGGACAAGAGACTGAAACTGGCCGTACTGTATGTGTGGAGCAGCACTCAGTACTGTATGTGTGGAGCAGCACTCAGTACTGTATGTGTGGAGCAGCACTCAGTACTGTATGTGTGGAGCAGCACTCTGTACTGTATGTGTGGAGCAGCACTCAGTACTGTATGTGTGGAGCAGCACTCAGTACTGTATGTGGGGAGCAGGACGCAGTACTGTATGTGTGGAGGAGCACTCAGTACTGTATGTGTGGAGCAGCACTCAGTACTGTATGTGTGGAGCAGCACTCTGTACTGTATGTGTGGAGCAGCACTCAGTACTGTATGTGTGGAGCAGCACTCAGTACTGTATGTGTGGAGCAGCACTCAGTACTGTATGTGTGGAGCAGCACTCTGTACTGTATGTGTGGAGCAGCACTCAGTACTGTATGTGTGGAGCAGCACTCAGTACTGTATGTGTGGAGCAGCACTCAGTACTGTATGTGTGGAGCAGCACTCAGTACTGTATGTGTGGAGCAGCACTCAGTACTGTATGTGTGGAGCAGCACTCAGTACTGTATGTGTGGAGCAGCACTCAGTACTGTATGTGTGGAGCAGCACTGGCCGTACTGTATGTGTGGAGCAGCACTCAGTACTGTATGTGTGGAGCAGCACTCAGTACTGTATGTGTGGAGCAGCACTCAGTACTGTATGTGTGGAGCAGCACTCAGTACTGTATGTGTGGAGCAGCACTCAGTACTGTATGTGTGGAGCAGCACTCAGTACTGTATGTGTGGAGTAGCACTCAGTACTGTATGTGTGGAGCAGCACTCAGTACTGTATGTGTGGAGTAGCACTCAGTCTTAACATGTTATGTATGTCAATCCTCTAATAGTAGCCAGAGTAAAGTTTAACGACGGCATCGGTGCTGAAGGGGTTAAGGGCTAACGAACGTAAGGCGCGCACCTCTCTCTCTGTCTCTCTTCCCCTCTCTCTCTCGCTCTCTGTATCTCTCTCTCTCTCTCACCTGCTTCAGAATGCAAACAGAAGATTCGGATAATATTCCTCCACTCATTTATAATTTCACCAAGTTTGATCATTTTCCCCACATCACCCCGCGCCCCATTTCTGTCAATTTTAAGACCTTTCCTGTCAATTAGGCCAGAATAAAGTTAACAAAACGTCTCCGGTAAAGAAGGGGTTAAGACGTTTTTACCCCCCCCCCCCCTTCTCTCTCTCTCTCATGAACCATTTCACCACTGGGCTCAAGGAGCTGGAGTTTTCGCAGAGAGGCGCCAAAACCTGACTTTATTCTTGACTTACAGTGTGCTGGCTTCATAATCCAATAGGGTTGATAGCCTCTGAAGTCTATTTTAACTACCTAACTGGGCTCACTTTTCTCCCCCCCCCCCCCCGTGTCTCTCTCTCTCTCTCTCTCTCACTTGTATTTTTCTCTCCCTCCCCTATTTTGCCAACTTCCACAATAACATTAGTTTGGGAGATACTGATAACGAGATAGCGCGGGGTGGTGTGGGGGAAATGAGCAAACTTGGTGCGATTATAAATGAGTGGTGGAATTTTATCCGAATCTTCTGTTTGCATTCTGAAGCAGGTGAGACAGAGAGAGAGGGGGGGGGGGGGGGGGATGCGCCTTACGTTCGTTAGCCCTTAACCCCTTCAGCACCGATGCCGTCGTTAAACTTTACTCTGGCTACTATTAGAGGATTTCCATACATAACATGTTAAGACTGAGTGCTGCTCCACACATACGGTACGGCCAGTTTCAGTCTCTTGTCCTAATGGCGGCGTTCCAGGCAACCCTGTTAAGGGGGGTCACCTGCATTTGTTCTCTCCTTTTCTCTCTTTCTCTGGCTTGTATCCATTTGGCCCCATTTAGCCTACTGTTTTAAGAAGTTTATCCCCATCCAGGTGTCAATTTTCTTTACTGGCGAGCAGCAGTGAGCCAGCATATTTCTTAACTGTTTTTGACAGCAGGCCAAATTTGTAAATTTTTGGATAGAAAAATTTCTCCGGCGAAGCCGGATTTCTTAATATAATGCTGGCTCGCTATCGCTCGCCAGGAAGAAATCGACACCTAGATGGGGATAAACGTCTTAAAATAGTTGGTTGAATGGGGCCGAATGGATACAAGCCAGAGAAAGAGAGAAAAGGAGAGAAATACAAAAAAAGCAGGTCACCCCCCTTAAGGGCTGCTTCACTTGTCACTTTGATTACGGCAAGTTTCCAAAAGGCTTCCAGGAATGAACCGGCTTTGAACTATCTCACTTTTGACTACGGTACCACATATCCTTATTAAACTTCACACAACCATCTAAATATACCGGTATATTTAGATGGTTATGTTGTCTCTCTTTCTCTCACGCACTCACTCTCTCTCCTAAGTCACCTCACGTCTCATCCTTATTGCACCCCACTCACTCTTTGGCCCTTGTCTCTCTCTAACTCTAACTCACTCTCTCACTCTTTCACGTAGCTAGAATACAATTACAAGGTCTGTTTAATCTCAATTCTTTGTACCGGTATATTTAGACGATTTTGGGCAGTTTAAGAAAGGATCTGACGTAGTAAAAAGGATTAAGGGGTGTGACCTGCATTTTGTATTTTTCTCTTTTTTTCTCTTTCTCTGGCTTGTATCCATTCGGCCCCATTCAGCCAACTATTTTAAGACGCTTATCCCCATCTAGGTGTCGATTTCTTCCTGGCGAGCGATAGCGAGCCAGCATTATATGAAGAAATCCGGCTTCGCCGGAGACATTTTTCTACCGAAAAATGTAAAAATTTAGCCTGCTGTCAAATTTTTTTTAAAAATATGCTGGCTCGCTACCGCTCACCAGTAAAAAAATTACACCTGGATGGGGATAAACGTCTTAAAACAGTAGGCTGAATGGGGCCGAATGGATACAAGCCAGAGAAAGAGAGAAAAGGAGAGAACAAAAAGCAGGTCCCGGTAACATAACATTATAGCCTAGACTGATACATTAGCATACACTTTATTGTGTTTTGTATTGGTCTTATTATGCGGGATTAGTTTAATATTCAATTATATTATGATGATTAATTCTCAAATTTATCTCTATCTATATGCTCAGGCCCAATCCCCATTTTGGGGGTAGCCGACTCAAGACAGAGCAAGAACAGGAAAAACATAAAAACAACAAATAAAGACAGATAAAAAGCACAAACTCACACACATCCAGGTCACCCAGGAGAAGACACACAAATTGGATGACCTAATATAAAACCCAGACTTTCATAATTCTCTCGAATATCTTTTTAAGTACGAGAAGAGAGTATCGTATCGTATTATCTGTATCGGACTGCCCTCAAACGGTTGGGGGGGGGGGGTCAACCTTATCAGTAGGGGGATACAGAACAGCCCTATGATAGGGGGATATAGGAGACAGCCCTATCAAACGGATGGGGGGGGGGATCAACCTTATCAGTAGGGGGATACAGAACAGCCCTATGATAGGGGGATATAGGAGACAGCCCTATCAAACGGATGGGGGGGGGCTCAACCTTATCAGTAGAGGAGGGGTGGATTGAACCGATTCAACCTATGAATCCGAGGTTGAGAGGGATGCTTGGTATAGAAGGGTTGGTTGGTCCAGCAGAGGGGGTGTTTGTATCACACAAGCTTTTTTGAGTCTTGGTTTTGGGGGCCTTAATTTTGCAGGTTTTTTTGGGTGGAGGGGTTCTACATACTTTAGGTTTTTTCTGAGCGGCTAAGCGTTTGGGTTTGGTACAAGGTTTTGGCTTAGGTGGGTCTGGTCTCTTGACTTTAAGCGCTATCTGCTTAAGGGTCGGAGGCTTGGGGGGCTTAGGCAACTTGGAGGGTTTGCACGGTTTATTCTTGGGGGGTGCGCGAAGTTTCATGCGCTTTGGTTTAGGGGGTTCATAGGATTTCTCGCAGGGTTTGGGTGGCTCACACGTTTTTGTTTCCTGGCACTCTTTTACACACTATTCGGGGGCCTTCTGCGGAGTGGGAACCGGCTTGCATTCTGCTTCGGGGACCTTCTGAGGTTTGCGGACGGGTTTGCACAGTTCTCGTTTGTGAGACTTTATGGGGACGGAGACTCTGGTTGGTTTTTGGGGACGTGTTCTTTTAGAGTGTCTCTTGTTAGACCTTGGGCGACGAGGACGGACATGCCTGGTATTTTTCCGCGTATGGTCATAGCCATGCAGATCTTTAAAATCCCTAAATTCATAGTCCCCCGACAGCTCTTGAATTTCGAGCTCGACCTCGTCCCCCGTGACCTGCTCCACCTCCTCAGATACCTCTTCCTCCTATACCAACGCTTTATCCTACCGCACACTCTCGCCGCGTCCTTCATTCAACACCTGGTCCTTCTTTACTTTGCCATCCGTTTTAAGCAACATAGCCAAAGTAATGAGTTTCTTTGACAAAGCCAAGAGTTCACTTTTCACCAACCTCAGATCTTACCTCTCGCCCTTCCCCGCATCTACGCCTTCATTAACCATATTGTTCTTTTTAACTCCACCATCCGTGTTCATTAACATCGCCAAACGCGCGAGTTAACTTTTCACATCCCTCACCAGATGATCTTGCCTCTCGCCCTTCTCCGCACCTACGCCTTCAACCCGTCTTGCCACATTGCCCTCTTCATTAACCGCATTGTCCTTGTTTTCCTTTTTATTTTCGCCATCCGTGCTCATTAACATCGCCAAACCTGCGAGTTCACTCTTCACATCCCTCACCAGATGATCTTGTCTCTCGCCCTTCTCCGCACCTACGCCTTCAACCCGTCTTGCCACATCCCCCTCTTTATTAACCGCATTGTCCTTGTTTTCCGTTTTATTTTCGCCATCCGTGCTCATTAACATCGCCAAACCTGCGAGTTCACTTTTCACATCCCTCACCAGATGATCTTGTCTCTCGCCCTTCTCCGCACCTACGCCTTCAACCCGTCTTGCCACATCCCCCTCTTTATTTTCGCCATCCGTGCTCATTAACATCGCCATACCTGCGAGTTCACTTTTCACATCCCTCACCAGATGATCTTGTCTCTCGCCCTTCTCCGCACCTACGCCTTCAACCCGTCTTGCCACATCCCCCTCTTTATTAACCGCATTGTCCTTGTTTTCCGTTTTATTTTCGCCATCCGTGCTCATTAACATCGCCATACCTGCGAGTTCACTTTTCACATCCCTCACCAGATGATCTTGTCTCTCGCCCTTCTCCGCACCTACGCCTTCAACCCGTCTTGCCACATCCCCCTCTTTATTAACCGCAGTGTCCTTGGTTTCCTTTTTATTTTTGCCATCCGTGCTCATTAACATCGCCAAACCTGCGAGTTCGCTTTTCACATCCCTCACCAGATGATCTTGCCTCTCGCCCTTCTCCGCACCTACGCCTTCAACCCGTCTTGCCACATCCCCCTCTTTATTAACCGCATTGGCCTTGTTTTCCGTTTTATTTTCGCCATCCGTGCTCATTAACATCGCCATACCTGCGAGTTCACTTTTCACATCCCTCACCAGATGATCTTGTCTCTCGCCCTTCTCCGCACCTACGCCTTCAACCCGTCTTGCCACATCCCCCTCTTTATTAACCACATTGTCCTTGGTTTCCTTTTTATTTTTGCCATCCGTGCTCATTAACATCGCCAAACCTGCAAGTTCGCTTTTCACATCCCTCACCAGATGATCTTGCCTCTCGCCCTTCTCCGCACCTACGCCTTCAACCCGTCTTGCCACGTCCCCCATTTCTGCTTGTCTCAGCATGTCCGCATCCCCTCCCTCTGCACCTTCTTCATCACTCACTTCCATAATCTCACCATCATCACTGCCGAGAGACTCATACTCAGCATCCCCCTCTTTATTTTTGCCATCCGTGCTCATTAACATCGCCATACCTGCGAGTTCACTTTTCACATCCCTCACCAGATGATCTTGTCTCTCGCCCTTCTCCGCACCTACGCCTTCAACCCGTCTTGCCACATCCCCCTCTTTATTAACCGCTTTGTCCTTGTTTTCCGTTTTATTTTCGCCATCCGTGCTCATTAACATCGCCATACCTGCGAGTTCACTTTTCACATCCCTCACCAGATGATCTTGTCTCTCGCCCTTCTCCGCACCTACGCCTTCAACCCGTCTTGCCACATCCCCCTCTTTATTAACCACATTGTCCTTGGTTTCCTTTTTATTTTTGCTATCCGTGCTCATTAACATCGCCAAACCTGCAAGTTCGCTTTTTACATCCCTCACTAGATGATCTTGCCTCTCGCCCTTCTCCGCACCTACGCCTTCAACCCGTCTTTCCACGTCCCCCATCACCTCCACTTCTGCTTGTCTCAGCATGTCCGCATCCCCTCCCTCTGCACCTTCTTCATCACTCACTTCCATAATCTCACCATCATCACTGCCGAGAGACTCATACTCAGCACCTTCTTCCTCATCACTCACTTCCATAATCTCACTACCGTCACTGCTGAGAGATTCATACTCATCACTCACTTCCATGATCTCACCATCGTCACTGCTGAGAGATTCATACTCATCACTCACTTCCATAATCTCACCATCGTCACTGCTGAGAGACTCATACTCATCACTCACTTCCATAATCTCACCATCGTCACTGCTGAGAGACTCATACTCATCACTCACTTCCATAATCTCACCATCGTCACTGCTGAGAGATTCATACTCATCACTCACGTCCATAATCTCACCATCGACACTGCTGAGAGACTCATACTCATCACTCACTTCCATAATCTCACCATCGTCACTGCTGAGAGATTCATACTCATCACTCACTTCCATAATCTCATCATCGTCACTGCTGAGAGATTCATACTCATCACTCACTTCCATAATCTCATCATCGTCACTGCTGAGAGATTCATACTCATCACTCACTTCCATAATCTCACCATCGTCACTGCTGAGAGATTCATACTAATCACTCACTTCCATAATCTCACCATCGTCACTGCTGAGAGACTCATACTCACCATCACTCTCGCCCTTCTCTGCACCTACAACCCGTCTTTCCATGTCCCCCAGGACCTCCACTTCTGCTCGTCTAAGCATGTCTGCAACCCCACCCTCACCCATCACGCCGCCACCTCTTGCTACAGCATGGTCAGCACCCTTCACTTGCCTCTCGCCCTTCTCCGCACCTATGCCTTCAACCCGTCTTTCCATGTCCCCCAGGACCTCCACTTCTCCTCTTAGCACGTCCTCACCTCTCTTACCCATCACTCCGCCACCTCTTGCTTGCCTCTCGCCCTTCTCTGCACCTTCAACCCGTCTTCCCATGTCCCCCAGGACCTCCACTTCTCCTCTTAGCTCGTCCTCACCTCTCTTACCCATCGCTCCGCCACCTCTTGCTTGCCTCTCGCCCTTCTCTGCACCTTCAACCGGTCTTTCCATGTCCCCCACTTCTTCTCTTAGCTCGTCCTCACCTCTCTTACCCATCGCTCCGCCACCTCTTGCTTGCCTCTCGCCCTTCTCTGCACCTTCAACCCGTCTTTCCATGTCCCCCAGGACCTCCACTTCTCCTCTTAGCTCGTCCTCACCTCTCTTACCCATCGCTCCGCCACCTCTTGCTTGCCTCTCGCCCTTCTCTGCACCTTCAACCCGTCTTTCCATGTCCCCCAGGACCTCCACTTCTCCTCTTAGCTCGTCCTCACCTCTCTTACCCATCGCTCCGCCACCTCTTGCTTGCCTCTCGCCCTTCTCTGCACCTTCAACCCGTCTTTCCATGTCCCCCAGGACCTCCACTTCTCCTCTTAGCTCGTCCTCACCTCTCTTACCCATCGCTCCGCCACCTCTTGCTTGCCTCTCGCCCTTCTCTGCACCTTCAACCCGTCTTTCCATGTCCCCCAGGACCTCCACTTCTCCTCTTAGCTCGTCCTCACCTCTCTTACCCATCGCTCCACCACCTCTTGCTTGCCTCTCGCCCTTCTCTGCACCTTCAACCCGTCTTTCCATGTCCCCCAGGAACTCCACTTCTCTTAGCTCGTCCTCACCTCTCTTACCCATCGCTCCGCCACCTCTTGCTTGCCTCTCTCCCTTCTCTGCACCTTCAACCCGTCTTTCCATGTCCCCCAGGACCTCCACTTCTCCTCTTAGCTCGTCCTCACCTCTCTTACCCATCGCTCCGCCACCTCTTGCTTGCCTCTGGCCCTTCTCTGCACCTTCAACCCGTCTTTCCATGTCCCCCAGGACCTCCACTTCTCCTCTTAGCTCGTCCTCACCTCTCTTACCCATCACTCCGCCACCTCTTGCTTGCCTCTCGCCCTTCTCTGCACCTTCAACCCGTCTTTCCATGTCCCCCAGGACCTCCACTTCTGCTCTTAGCTCGTCCTCACCTCTCTTACCCATCGCTCCGCCACCTCTTGCTTGCCTCTCGCCCTTCTCTGCACCTTCAACCCGTCTTTCCATGTCCCCCAGGACCTCCACTTCTCCTCTTAGCTCGTCCTCGCCCCTCTTACCCATCACTCCGCCACCTCTTGCTTGCCTCTCGCCCTTCTCTGCACCTTCAACCCGTCTTTCCATGTCCCCCACTTCTCGTAGCACGTCCTCACCTCTCTTACCCAGCACGCCGCCACCTACACCTTCAACCCGTCTTTCCATGTCCCCCACTTCTGCTTCTCTTAGCATGTCCTCATCATCCCATCCCTCCCCCCTCTTACCCATCACATCTCCCGCTGCACCTACTCTCCAATCTCCCAGAACGCACCCCACACCCCAAACCGCTAACACTAAAAGGCCTAAAATAAAAAATTTCATAACAATTTGTCGAAAAGTAAATTTAACAAAGTAGCATTTTTAACCACCGTGTGTGTAGCCTCCGTGTGTCCAAGTGAGGATGATATTTGTGTCACATTCATATAATCACCAACCCACCAATATACTTAAGGGGAGATATCGACTTTAGGGATTTTTTCTGGACCCCTTTCTCTCTCATGTTTAGCCCCATTGCTTTTGAGATTTTAAGACAGTCGCCCCATTAGTTTGGCGATTTTAAGAACTTTCGACCTCATTTTCGTCAATTTTAAGACCTTTCGTGCAATTTCGGTGTCGATTTTATCCTGGCGAGCGATAGCGACCCTGTAAATTAAGAGGAACCGGCTTTCATCCAGGATATATTCCTACCGAAAAATGTACAAATGTATCTTGAAAGGGGCTCAAGGGGGTGTAATGTTAAGCTTGATGGATATCTAGAGACCAAACTAAAAACCTCCCCTTAAGGAACCTACCCGCCATAGTGAGGTTCTGTTGACTAGGCTCTCAATTGGTCATACACGTTTGACTCGTGGTTATTTAAGGGGGGTGACCTGCTGGCTGTTATTTCTGTCCTTGTTCTCTCTTTCTCTGGCTTTTATCCATTCGGCCCCATTCAGCCAACTATTTTAAGACTTTTATCCCCATCTAGGTGTCGATTTCTTCCTGGCGAGCGATAGCGAGCCAGCATTATATGAAGAAATCCGGCTTCGCCGGTAAAAAATGTTCTATCGAAAAATTTACAAATTTAGCCTGCTGTCCCTCGACCCCTATGATGGTGACCCCTACAATGGGGCTAAACATGAGGGAGAAAGGGGTCAAGAAAAAAATCCCTCCAGTGGATATCTCCCCCTTAGCATAACAGTGAAATTAGAATGCATGAATGGCGAGTGTGGTTTCTGTT
>CM064517.1:1785195-1825195 GCA_032716605.1 Paralithodes platypus
GGTGGGTGGTAGTAGTTGCAGTTTTCACCAAATTAGAGTGCGTTGAGGTGATGATTGTTGTTGAAATTTCCCTTGTACCGGTATGCATGTGTTGCCTTGGGACCAATCCAGATCCCTCCCAAATATCATTATCTGTCTCTTCATTGGTTGTGGTTGGAGCACCCTTCTGTGGTTGTGGTAGAGGACAGTTGGGTTTTGGTTTTGAGGGCTATCCCCTTCATTTCTCTCGGGGGAGTCGGATACAGAATAAAGTCCTTCTGTCTGGGGGGCGGGGTGAGATAGAGGGTGAAGGGGGTGGGGATGACTGAGAGGTAACTTGTGGGTGGTGAGTTTTTGAAGAGTAATGTGGGGGTGTGGGAGGCTGAGAGTTAAGCCGGTATCACACAAGAGCTTTTATAGTCAACATTCGATGATCAAAAAAATTTCGGGTAAAATTTCTTGAATATTTTGCCCTGGTAGCGGAAACTAGACTGATCATAAACTAATTCAGGTAACTGCAATATTATAAATGTATACCTCATACGCTGCCAGACCAGTGTTAAAGATAAATGTTGAGGGAAAAAGCGCTCGTGTGATACTGGCTTTACAGATATTTGAGCTTGAGGGAGAGTGAGTGCATATACAGTAGGAGAAAATGGATCACTGTAGTGTGACAGCCAGTAACTAAGATGTTTTATGAATTCCAGGCATGATGTCAAGTTTGTTGGGGACTGTGTTTTGGTATCAGAACGGGGGGACGTATTTTAATTTAGCAAGGCCATTTGGACCTTTTGGCCAATTTTCTTCACATTAGTAAATTCTTCTTCTAGCATGACACCCCATCTTTCAGCATTTTCTCAAGTATTATTACATTTGATTCATTGAAGCAATTTACACATGTACAGTAGAGTCACACATCTCACGCATTTCGATCCCACGATTACGCATCCCACGGTACTATCCAATGGCTACCTGAATTCTCATCCCACGAAAAACCACACGATTCCCACGGATACAGAGCTGATGATGATGATGATGTTGAGGGATAGCCTTAAGTATCGGCCCCTCGTTGGTCTTCTTACACCTTCCCCAGTTTTCTTTCTTCACTGTAGATGTATTATTTCTTCATCTAATGGAAGCTAATGGAAGCTCTACAGGATGCCGAACTTAATGCCATGGACGATGATTTCACGGGCTTTGGCGGCGACGGTGGGGTGACGGAAAACGAGAGTGGGGCCACGGAGGGTGGTATCTAACACCCGCCTCCCGTCTATCACCACATCCATCACAATAATCACGTCATCAACTTTTCTAAATTTTTTGTTTGTGTTTTACTTACCTTTCTTTTCATAGCAGCTTGAAAGCCTGTAAGCTTGTTTTGAAAGGCGTCCGTCCGACGCATGTAAACAACAGCTGGTAAGGCGTCGCTTGTTCGTGTGTGGCTGTGTTATTGTTAAGTAGTGAAAAGTGGCTGACATCGCCACAAAGTTCTCTCCACGGAAATCGTCATCACAACTGAACCAGTTGACTTAGAGAGCTCTACTCAACGCCATTCTACAGGTACGAAACACATCTACGCTAGGGGATGCGCGGGAATGCGGAAGCAGTCAAAATAACAAAGATACAGTAGCCTAGGCGAGACGTTTTTTCGGCCAAATCCCCCAGGTTGTGGGGATATACCGGTATTATAGAATGCGTAGCCGAGGCTGGAGGGTTAAACCAACTTACTTTGGATTATTGGCATGTAAAGTGATGGTCAATAGTCGCCCGACGGTAGCCTCCAGTACTTTTGTAATTTTCCCCATTACTTTAATACTCTGCATCCCACGAATTCCGGTCCCACGGTAATATTTCGGCACCAATAAATCGTGGGATGCGAGATTCTACTGTACTATAATTCCCTTTTTATCAATGTTGTGCTTACCCATGCATTGCTGATGAAATAGCAATTTTCATTCCTTACATTTTGCACTTTGGTCCTCAGACTTTTGTTTGCATTAATTACATGTCTCGGTATCGGTATCTTTGATCGTAGCTGAGTCTAATTTCCTTATTATTTCTCACCCTATGTGGTGGATTGTGTTCTATTTTTAAATATTTTATTTAGCTAAAGCGTTGTTTCCACATAGCGATTTTGATTAGTTTTTTTGCCTTTTTATTGTCTTGTCCTTGTTTTGGTTTGTTTATTTTGCAAGTTTTACAATATAATTCTTTACTAATTTATACATAGAGGTAGGGAGTGGTGCAACGCATGGTAATGCATGGTGGACCCATGGGTGCTGGGGCGGGTGTGGCACGTGGTGTAGTGTATAGGGTCACCAGGGTTCGTGGTCGGAGGAAGGCCATTTTATTGGTATTATTATCACTTTATGGTATAGCTGTTTTAATGTATATATTATATGCTAACTTTACTGAGTGGGCGGACGGCGGCCCAGTGGGTTTATATATTTATATTATTATTATTTTTTTTTTTAAAGTTACTGTATAGTGTAATGTATATTTATATATTTATTGTCAAGGCCTATACTATGCTAGGCCTTTTGTGGGCCAAAAGTTTTGTCAGGAGGGCTGGGAGTTTGGTCTTTTGTATGTTTATGTAGCCAGGCATTTGAAAATTTAGTTCGGTACTAGACGAGACAGAGAAAGGGGCGAGGGGACACGAAAGTGGTTCTGGTCCTTAAGAATTGGAACTCAAACATTTTTGTTTCTGTTCGAGCTCTGTCTAGAATCGGCCACCCCCAGCTATGGGGTATATACCGGAGTATATACAGACATACATATGTGTAGGGTGAGGAGTTTAGGTGGCCCTTGTATTACGGTATCATTACGAGCTTTTTACTTTACTGTATTTTATTTTTCCGTTAAATTATTTCTCCTTCCTTTTTTTGTGGGTATTTTTGTGGGTCAATTTTATGTAAGGAGAGCTGGGGTTTGGCTTATGGTTTTTTGTTTAGCCAGTATTTTTAAAGTTAAATTGGTACGTTTTGTGTGGAGGGAGTTCGAGATGAGCAGGGCGCGGTGGGTGAACTTTGGCACTGGGTGACAATACAATACTGTACATAGTTTTTATTCTAGATTATATTTTATTTTCAATTGATCACTTTCTCTCCTTTTACAGAACGAAATTTCACTTCTGAATTTATTAGTATGATTCTACAGTACTGTACTGTACAGTATTTGATAATCCACTTATGATAAACGCTCAGAGGAAAATGGTACTACTGTATATACTGTAATTATTACGATTGACATACATAACATGGTACTACTGTATATACTGTAATTATTACGATTGACATACATAAAATGGTACTACTGTATATACTGTAATTATTACGATTGACATACATAACATTTTAAGACTGAGTGCTGCTCCACACATACAGTACGTGCAGTTTCAGTTTCTTGTCCTAATGGCGGCATTCCAGGCTGTTCTAGTTCTGTTAAGGGCTGCTTCACTTGTCAAGTTCTTGGATTTGAGATCGGCACGTATAGTCCGATCCCAGGTCTTCCTCGGTCCACCCCTTGGTGCAGCTCCCTCCACAATCACAGACCTGCATTTTTTCACCCAATTTTGTTAATCCATTCTCTCCACATGTCCATACCATCCCAGTCTACTTGTACGCATCACCTCGCTAATACTCTTTATACCTAAACGTCTCCTCAGCTCAACCTTTGTTATTCTATCCTGTAGCCTGGCCCCATACATTCATCTCACCATTCTCATCTCATTACGTTCCATTCTGTTGACATCCTCTACTTTAACGGCCCATGTTTCTGAGGCATACGTCATTGCACTTCTAACACATGAGGCATACACCTTTCCCTTCAGGGGGAGAGGCATTCTTTTCATGGTCAGGATTGGCAGCAGTTCTCTGAACTTCACCCAGCCACATCGAATTCTAGAAACAGTGGCAGCCTCGGCCCCAGTGTAAAGTCAGTTAAAATAGGCTAGCCTAAAACAGATCGGATGCGGAAATACCCTGAGCCGACCAGGCCAAGTGGGATATCTCTATTGGTCTAACTGGTAAGGTGTCTGCCTCACAACCCAAGGGTCGAGAGTTGTGCCCCCACCAGGGCTTGATATTTTCGGGAGGCTATTCCCGCATCTAACAAAGTTTGGGTGTGCTGGTAAAATTGTTCAGATGGTTGAGAGTAAGATCGGAGCTCCATAAATCCTCTTTCGGGTATGGTGTAAAAACCAGATTCCTACAGGGAAAGGAAGGGGATAGGAGAGAGCAGGGGGTGTTGTGAGACGCGCTTAGGCTGGGCTGTGGAGTTGCCAGCCGCCCAAGCGAGTTGCCAACTGGGCAGTTAGTAGGTGCGTGTGGTGCACCGCTCAGTGAAGTTGACTCACCATTCCCATTCATCTCTCTGACGGATTCTCGGCCGATTCGGCTCAAGCTTGTTCCTCTCTGTTCGGAGCTTTCGCTTCCCGGAAGGTGAAGTAGTGTAAAGTCAGTGAAAATAGGCTAGCCTAAAACAGATCGGATGCGGAAATACCCTGAGCCGACCAGGCCAAGTGGGATATCTCTATTGGTCTAACTGGTAAGGTGTCTGCCTCACAACCCAAGGGTCGAGAGTTTGTGCCCCCACCAGGGCTTGATATTTTCGGGAGGCTATTCCCGCATCTAACAAAGTTTGGGTGTGCTGGTAAAATTGTTCAGATGGTTGAGAGTAAGATCGGAGCTCCATAAATCCTTTTTCAGGTATGGTGTAAAAAACAGATTCCTACACCACCACCGGCAGAGATGGTATCTCCTAGGTAACAAAACTTGTTCACCAGCTCCAATGACTCATTTCCAAAATTCACAGCCACAGGATCATCACTTAACACAAGCTCGCCTTTGCACACTACGCACTCAAATTTCTCTATTTCTGACTTATCCTTCGGCAGGGGTCCCTTCATTAGAATAAAGGGACCCCTGCCGAAGGATAAGTCAGAAATAGTTCAAATAGAGAATAAGTGGGAATAAGCACTTATTCCCATGGTGCACCCAGCATTGACAGATACTACTGTACATTGAATCGCATTAACGCCCACACCCTTTCCACACACTGCACATGGGTATGCACCGCTCTTTTCCACATTGCCTCGTCTCAATCTACAATGCATAACCTTGGTTTTGTTAATATTGACTCTTAAACCCTTGCTCGCCATGCCCTCTCTCCATTCTCTGAATTTGGCCTCAGCATCTTGCATACTGTCAGCTATTAGGACTAAATCGTCTGCATAAAACAGTTCCAACGGGAGTCCGCCTCTAAAAACTAGACAGTGCCTCCAGGACCATGATAAAGAGGAGGGGGCTTAACACTGAACCCTGATGGACTCCAACACGGACTGCGAACTCATCACTCAGTACACCCTTCACCCTCACCGCACTTCGCGAATCCTCATACATCTTCATTATCACACGCACCAGCCACTCCTCCACACCAAGTTTCCTCATAGCCCACTGCACAACATCTCTAGGCACCCTGTCAAAGGCCTTCTCCAGGTCTACAAACACACAGTAAAGATCCCTGCCTTTTAGTAAGTATCTTTCCAGTATCTGCCTGACTATGACAATAGCATCGTTGTACCCCGTCCTGGCATAAAATCAAACTGCATATCATCAATGGAGAGGCTTTGCCTGATCAAACCCTCAAAGACACTCTCACAGACCTTCATGGTTTGGTCAAGCATTTTCAGGCCCCTATAATTTCCTCTATCTAGCGCATCCCCTTTTCCTTTGTATATATTTACTATTACACTTTTGAGCCAATCCTCTGGGATTTTCTCATCTTTAATAATGGTGTTTATCAACTCAGTGACTAAGTTGACACCAGTCTCCCCTGAGGCTTTTATCATCTCAGCGGCAATGTCAGAGCACCCTGGAGCTTTACCGTCCTTCATTTTATTGATTGCGTCGCTCACTACAGCTGGTGCTATCAAAGGAGGGGGCCCAGATATTGATTTTTCGATACTAAGCTGTTCCTTATCCTTTTCAAACTCTACATTTAGCAATCGTTCATAGTGTGCCTTCCATGCTTCCCTGATTTTATTTTCTGCATACACAATCTTCCCATTATAATTTCTAACACACTGTTCACCTATAATATCCCTACTGTAATTTTTAACTCGCCTAGCTAGGTTGAAGATCCCATTGGGATTGTCAGTGTTACACACTTGTTCGAGGACCAGGTCCTTAATCCGTTCGGTAATTCAATTTTTGGTAAGTCAGCTTTTCTTCCTGGCCTCGAAGCACTGGGCACCTATTTGAAAAACGTTGGACACAGCATTAAAATAGGCATTATTTCACTATAACAAACTAGATCCACTTGCGAAGTATTGTCCATTTATCTCCATTACCTTAGCGGGAAAATGCCCTATACAGGAGAGCCACTTAACATCCCCTCACACGACTCTGGCTGAACTCATATATAGGGCCTACAGTATATCACAGTTATATGTCTGCATGTGTATACTGTATGTATGTATGTGTGATTGTGTGTGTGTATATATATATATATATATATATATATATATATATATATATGACATTTGTATATGTATATACAGTACAGGTATATATATATATATATATATATATATATATATATATATATATATATATATATATATGACATTTGTCAGCCAGAGTGGACAGAAGGGTGCTGAGCTGGTATGGTCATGTTGAACGAATGGGAGATGAAAGGCTTACAAAGAGAATATGTGAGTCAGGTACAAGGGGAGATAGAAGGGCAGGAAGACCCCCATTGAGATGGAGAGACTGTGTAAGAAAGGCTTTGGATGATAGAGGAATGACTATAGATCAGGCAGGGGAAGTGGTGGTGGACAAGAGTGAATGGAGAATGCTTGTGAATAGTTGAGTGAACACGTGGTCATTTGGAGTAAGGGGTCGGGCGCAAGTTGGACTAGATAATAGTCCATCAGGCGCCTGGCCCGGGGAGACGATTAATATGAAGGGTGTGCCTGGAAGTGTGGTGGGAGGGCTTGTGGCTTTGGCTCCGCTGCATGTCTGCCTGCCGAGATCGGAACCTCTCCGGGTGGTCAGGGGCCGGGGGAGTGCTGGAGCGACCTTGGTAACCCTGGTCTCTGGGTCTTCTCCTGGGTGACCTGGATGTGTGAGAGTTTGTGTTTTTTATCTGTTTATTTTTTGTTTTATGTTGTTTTTGTGTTTTTCCCTGTTCTTGCTCTGTCTTGAGTCGGCTACCCCCAAAATGGGGATTGGGCCTGAGCATATAGATAGATAGATAGATATATACAGTATATAAAAAATTATATATACTGTACTGGTATATACTGTATATATATTATTATTATATATATATATTTATATATATATATATAATATTATTGGGTGATATGTCGTGTTTAAGGGGAGGTTTTTAGTTTGGTCTCTAGATATCCATCAAGCTTAAGATTGCACCCCCTTGAGCTCCTTTCAAGATAAATTTGTAAATTTTTCGGTAGAAAAATGTCCCGGCTCAAAGCCGGTTCCTCTTATATTACAGGCTCGCTATCGCTCGCCAGGATAAAATCGACACGTAAATGGCACGAAAGGTCTTAAAATTGACAGAAATGGGTCGAAAGTTCTTAAAATCGTCAAAATAATGGGGCAAACGTCTTAAAATTAGAAAAGCAATGGGGCTAAACATGAGGGAGAAAGGAGTCAAGAAAAATATCCCTCAAGTGGAAATCTCCCCTTAAAGACAAACAGACAGACAGACAAACGAATGTGAAAAGCTAACCTTCGGCGGAGGTAATTATTTACGATTATTATTATCAGTAAAGTCGACAGTGATCCATGGCAAACATTTATGGTCGACAGTGATCCATGGCAAACATTTATGGTCGACAGTGATCCATGGCAAACATTTATGGTCGACAGTGATCCATGGCAAACATTTATGGTCGACAGTGATCCATGGCAAACATTTATGGTCGACAGTGATCCATGGCAAACATTTATGGTCGACAGTGATCCATGGCAAACATTTATGGTCGACAGTGATCCATGGCAAACATTTATGGTCGACAGTGATCCATGGCAAACATTTATGGTCGACAGTGATCCATGGCAAACATTTATGGTCGACAGTGATCCATGGCAAACATTTATGGTCGACAGTGATCCATGGCAAACATTTATAGTCGACAGTGATCCATGGCAAACATTTATGGTCGACAGTGATCCATGGCAAACATTTATGGTCGACAGTGATCCATGGCAAACATTTATGGTCAAAGTTTACGATCCAAGAAACAGAAAACAAACAGTATTTTGATTACAAACTACAGTACACCGATTGACAACATTACAAACTACAGTACACCGGTTGACAACAATATAGTTCATCAGGAGTGACAACATTACAAACTACAGTACACCGGTTGACAACAATATAGTTCATCAGGAGTGACAACATTACAAACTACAGTACACCGGTTGACAACAATATAGTTCATCAGGAGTGACAACATTACAAACTACAGTACACCGGTTGACAACAATATAGTTCATCAGGAGTGACAACATTACAAACTACAGTACACCGGTTGACAACAATATAGTTCATCAGGAGTGACAACATTACAAACTACAGTACACCGGTTGACAACAATATAGTTCATCAGGAGTGACAACATTACAAACTACAGTACACCGGTTGACAACAATATAGTTCATCAGGAGTGTACAGTACACCGGTTGACAACAATATAGTTCATCAGGAGTGACAACATTCACTTAAGGGGAGGTTTTTAGTTTGTTTCCTACTCCTCCAGCAATCTAAAAATATCACCCCCTTGACCCCCTTTCAAGATAAATTTGTACATTTTTCGGTACAAAAATGTCCCGGCCAAAGGCCGGTTCCTCTTAAATTACAGGCTCGCTATCGCTCGCCAGGATAAAATTGACACCTGAATGGCACGAAAGGTCTTAATATGGGGTGAAAGTTCTTAAAATCGCTAAACTAATGGGGCGAACGTTTTATAATATCAAAAGCAATGGGGCTAAACATGAGGGAGAAAGGGGTCAAGAAAAAAGTCCCTCAAGTGGATATCTCCCCTTAATAATTATAAATAGTTGTTTTCCCTTTGAATTATTACCTCAGCCGACCAAGTTGGACGGAGGTTAGGTTTTTGCCTTTGTTTGTTTGCTTGTCTGTTTGTCTGTTAACAAGATCTCACAAAGGTATGAACCGATTTTCAGACAAATTTGGCGGGCAGATAGGATATGTGGTATGGATTAAATTATTCAACTTGAGGAAGCGATCCGGAGGACTCCGATCAAGAAGAATATTTAGGCTTATGATATAAACCCCTTCTGTACCGGCGACGTCTTTTTAACCCTTTCAGTACCAGCGACGTGTGTTATATTTTATTATAGCTGTATTTATCCGATAATATGCAGCTTGGGAAGGATCTGTGGCAGTCAAAAGGGCTGGTTGTGATAGTTTGAAGCCTTATATTTGCTACAGGTCCTTCCTAGGCTGAATAAAATCGTCTAATAGGTGTCAGAATATGGTGAAAAGGACGTCCCTGGTACTGAAGGTGTTAATTGTATTCTAGTTATATTTAGACGATGTTGTGCAGTTTATCAAAGATCTATGTTAGTAAAGCCGGTATCACACCAGACCATTTATAGTCAACATTCGATGATCAACATTTTTCTGGCAACATTTCTGGAATATTTTGCACTGGTATCGGAAACTAGACTGATGGTAGATGAATTTAGGTGACAGAAATATTATAAATGTTGACCTCATAAGCTGCCAGACCAGTGTTAAGGATAAATGTTAGGTGAAAAAGCGCTTGTGTGATACCGGCTTAAAAAGGGTCAAACGAAATAGTTCGAAACCTGTTAATTGTTGAAGACCCATTTGAGACTGATGAAAATAGTCTGCTAGCCAGCGAGGCGGATGCCAAAACATTTGAGACTGATGAAAATAGTCTGCTAGCCAGCGAGGCGGATGCCAAAACATTTGAGACTGATGAAAATAGTCTGCTAGCCAGCGAGGCGGATGCCAAAACATTTGAGACTGATGAAAATAGTCTGCTAGCCAGCGAGGCGGATGCCAAAACATTTGAGACTGATGAAAATAGTCTGCTAGCCAGCGAGGCGGATGCCAAAACATTTGAACATTTATCTGGAAGAGTGCGTTTATTTTAAAGGGAGGTATT
This sequence comes from Paralithodes platypus, assembly GCA_032716605.1. Taxonomy (NCBI): domain Eukaryota; kingdom Metazoa; phylum Arthropoda; class Malacostraca; order Decapoda; family Lithodidae; genus Paralithodes; species Paralithodes platypus. Next base: position 1,795,364 of record CM064517.1, read on the forward strand.
TAGTTTGTTCCCTAGACCTTCAGCAAGTTTAAAATTACACCCCCTTGAGTCCCTTTCAAGATTAATTTGTACATTTTTCGGTAGAAAAATGTCCCGGCCGAAGGCCGTTTCCTCTTAAGTTACAGGCTCGCTATCGCTCGCCAGGATAAAATCGACACCTGAATGGCACGAAAGGTCTTAAAATGGGGTGAAAGTTCTTAAAATCGCCAAACTAACGGGGCAAACTATCTTAAAATCTCAAAAGCAATGGGGCTAGACATGAGAGAGAAAGGGGTCAAGAAAAAAGTCCCTCAAGTGGAAATCTGCCCTTAACCCCTTCAGCACCAATACCATCCTTGTCATAATATTCTGGCAGCTACTAGACGATTATATTGAGCTTGGGAAGGATGTCTACTCAGTGTAAGGCGACAGACTATCTCAATTAAGGGGAGATCTCCACTTGAGGAACTTTTTTCTTGACCCCTTTCTCGCAAATGTAACATCGCCCCATTGTTTTTCTAATTTTAAGACGTTTGCCCCATTATTTTGACGATTTTAAGAACTTTCAACCCATTTCTGTCAATTTTAAGGTCTTTCGTGCCATTTAGGTGTCGATTTTATCCTGGCGAGCGATAGCGAGCCTGTAATTTAAGAGGAACCGGCTTTCAGCCGGGAAATTTTTCTACCGAAAAATGTACAAATTTATCTTGAAAGGGGCTCAAGGGGGTGTAATCTTAAGCTTGAAGGATATCTAGGGACCAAACTAAAAACCTCGCCTTAATCCTTTTAGCTACCATACATCCTTCCTAAGCTTCATAACATCGTCCAAATGTATCTGACATCCAATAATATAGATTGTCACCGGTAATGTCCGGTTAACGGGGCCCACCTCGTTTTTTTCTCCCTCTCTCTCTCTGGGTTGTATCCATTCGGCCCCATTTAGCCTACTGTTTTAAGACATTTATCCCCATCCAGGTGTTTATTTTATCCTGGCGAGCGGTAGCGAGCCAACATAATTTTGATAATGGTTTGACAGCAAGCTAAATTTTTACATTTTCGATAGAAAAATGTCTTCGGATTTCTCCATACAATGCTGGCTCGCTATCGCTCGCCAGGAATAAAACGACACCTGGATGGGGATAAACGTCTTAAAACAGTAAGCTGAATGGGGCTGAATGGATACAGGCCAGAAAAGTAGAGACAAAAAGCAGGTGACCCCCCTTGAGGAGGTTTCCACTTGAGGGATTTTTTTCTTGCCTCCTTTCTCCCTCATGTTTTGCCTCATTGTTTTTCTAATTTTAAGACGTTTGACCCATTATTTTGACGATTTTCAGAACTTTCAACCCATTTCTGTAAATTTTAAGACCTTTCGTGCCATTAAGGTGTCGATTTTTTCCTGGCGAGCGATAGCGAGCCTGTAATTTAAGAGCAACCGGCCTCTGGCCGGGACATTTTTCTACCGAAAAATGTACAAATTTATCTTGGAAGGGGGTCAACGGGGTGTAATTTTAAGCTTGATGAAAACGTAGGAACACACTAAATACCTCCCCTTAAGTGTGAGGAACATTTGTCAGCCAGAGTGGACAGAAGGGTGCTGAGCTGGTATGGTCATGTTGAACGAATGGGAGATGAAAGGCTTACAAAGAGAATATGTGAGTCAGGTACAAGGGGAGATAGAAGGGCAGGAAGACCCCCATTGAGATGGAGAGACTGTGTAAGAAAGGCTTTGGATGATAGAGGAATGACTATAGATCAGGCAGGGGAAGTGGTGGTGGACAGGAGTGAATGGAGAATGCTTGTGAATAGTTGAGTGAACACGTGGTCATTTGGAGTAAGGGGTCGGGCGCAAGTTCGACTAGATAATAGTCCATCAGGCGCCTGGCCCGGGGGGACGATTAATATGAAGGGTGTGCCTGGAAGTGTGGTGGGAGGGCTTGTGGCTTTGGCTCCGCTGCATGTCTGCCTGCCGAGATCGGAACCTCTCCGGGTGGTCAGGGGCCGGGGGAGTGCTGGAGCGACCTTGGTAACCCTGGTCTCTGGGTCTTCTCCTGGGTGACCTGGATGTGTGTGAGTTTGTGCTTTTTGTCTGTGTTTGTTTGTTGTTTTGTGTTGTTTTTGTGTTTTCCCTGTTCTTGCTCTGTCTTGAGTCGGCTACCCCCAAAATGGGGATTGGGCCTGAGCATATAGATAGATAGATAGATAGATAGATAGATAGATAGATAAATCAATAAAGTAATAAGGGTTAAGGGGGGTGACCTGCTTTTTGTTATTTCTGTCCTTTTCTCTCTTTCTCTGGCTTGTATCCATTCGGCCCCATTCAGCCAACTATTTTAAGACGTTTATCCCCTGTAGGTGTCGATTTCATCCTGGCGAGCGATAGCGAGCCAGCATTATATGAAGAGATCCGGCTTCGCCGGAGACATTTTTTCTATCGAAAAATGTACAAATTTAGCCTGCTGTCAAACAAAAATAAAATATATGCTGGCTCGCTACCGCTCACCAGTAAAAAATTGACACCTGGATGGGGATAAACGTCTTAAAACACTAGGCTGAATGGGGCCAAATGGACACAAGTCAGAGAAAGATAGAAAAGGACAGAACAAAAACAGGTCCCCCCCCCCCCCCTTAAGTGAGATAGTTTGAAACCTGTTCATTCCTGGAGGCCCTTTTTAAACTGAATATAATCGTCTACAAGAAGCTAAATACAAAGCAAAGGACATCGCCGAAACAGAAGGGGTTAATTAACACTACCTGGTGCAACGTCTCGGGGTTATTATGGCAGTTGGTTGTATTGTTATTGAAGGTTTAATTGACATTTTCGAACAATGTGTTTATAGTTTACCCCGAGACTTGCAAGAACGCCTCCCCAAACCTCCTTCAAACTAAAAAAACGTCCCCCAGACCCGCTTCAAGCTAAATGTGTACATTTTTCGGTAGAAAAATGGCCCGGCCGAAGGCCGGTTTCTTTCAAACTGCAGGCTCGCTATCGCTCGCCCAGGAAAAATCGACACCTTATTGGGTTGAAGCATCATATAATCGCCAAACTAATGAGATGAAACGTCTTAAAATCTCCAAGCTAATGGAGTAAAACTGGGAGGATCCAAATTGGCCAGCCCTGCACCTAATAGGGTTAAAGCTGATAGTGGTTTAGAAGCAAATGGGTGCTTTGGGGCCACATGCTAAAGTGTGTTTTTTTTTTTTTTTTTTTTTTTTTTTTTTACAAGTCACCTTTGCCTAAACTAACATACATGAATGATTGAGCTAGTGTTCTTTAAGGTCACATTTTGTTGTTATCTTTCTCTCCTTCTCTCTTTGGGTTTTATCCATTCTGCCCCATTCAGCCTACTGTTTTAAGACGTTTACCCCCATCCAGGTGTCAACGAGCGGTAGCGAGCCAGCATATACAGTATATATTTTTGTTTTCACAGCAATCTAAATTTGTAAATTTTTCGACAGATAAATATTTCCGGCGAAGCCGGATTTCTCCATACAATGCTGGCTCGCTATCGCTCGCCAGGAAGAAATCGACACCTGGATGGGGATAAACGTCTTAAAACAGTTGGCTGAATGGGGCCGAATGGATACAAGCCAGGGAAAGATAGAAAAGGAGAGAAAGAAAACAAAAAACCGGTGACCCCCTTTAAACAACACTAGCTCAATCTCTCATGTATGTTAGTTTAGGCAAAGTTGACTATTAGTAAAAAAAAATAAAATAAATAAAAAAAAAAAAAATAACACACACACTTTACCATTTGGCCCCAAAGCACCCATTTGCTTCAACACCACTATCAGCTTTAACCCTATAACGGTATAATATGGTGACCGGTCAACTCAACCAGTAGACCATTTCAACCAGTAGCTCTCAACCAGTACCAGATCAACCAATACGGTTAGGTTAGTACTATATTTTGGCACTGGTCTGGGTTAATTTGGCACTGGTTGAAATGGTCTACTGGTTGAGATGACATGGAACCGTATAATATGCATAATATATAACGGTGTAATACATTATATGTGTGTGTGTGTGTGTTTTATAACCAGTGAGTAGGGAGGATCAGCAAGAGACACACAAAAGGAAAGAGAGGTAATAGTTCTGTTAGCATAGTTATAGTCTACGTTTGGATGAAGTAGAACAGCTGTGGTTACTGTAATTATGTTCTGGATGTGGTGTCCCGAGTTCGAATCCCGGGAGGACCATGTGCTTTCATTAATGTATTCAAGTGCATTGGGGTTTGTAATAGAGGATTAATGTTAAGAACGGGGTGTTCCTTAACCCTCTCCGACATATGACGCGATGTTGAGCCTATTGGGGATACTTTAAAGCCTTTGTTACCATTAGGGGTATTTAGAAACCTTTAGTTTAGTTACATCAACCTCTGCAGTTGTCTTTGAGTTAGCTGTGGGCAGAAAACTAATTTTGGAGAGGTACAAAGGAAATCAAGCAACAACAGGTCTATAGTGACCCTTCTAGGCTGCTTGTCCTCCAAAACACTGAGGATCAAGTGTCCAAACCGTGGTTTAGAGTGGGTAAGGGAACATTGGAAAGGGAACTAATGCCCTGGAACTAATGTCCGTGGCAGGATTAGGAAGTTAGTAGGGGACAGATGGGTTAGTAACTGAGGGGAGGATAAAATAAAGTTATTCATTTACAAACGCAGTCAGTCGCGGGTTTGGTGCGAGCTATTTGTCTAGGCGAAGTTTAAGGGGAGGTATTTAGTGTGTTCCCTAGACCTCCATCAAGCTTAAAATTACATCCCCTTGAGTCCCTTTCAAGATAAATTTGTACATTTTTCGGTAGAAAAATGTTCCGGCCGTAGGCCGGTTCCTCTTAAATTACAGGCTCGCTATCGCTCGCCAGGATGAAATCGACACCTGAATTGCACGAAAGGTCTTAATATGGGATGAAAGTTCTTAAAATCGCTAAACTAATGGGGCAAACGTTTTATAATATCAAAAGCAATGGGGCTAAACATGAGGGAGAAAGGGGTCAAGAAAAAAATCCCTCAAGTGGAGATCTGCCCTTAATATAAATGAATCAACGGTGCTGCAGTCTATAACTCTATAACATCCACAAGTTGACAACTCGATTGAAGAAGACAGTTTTAGCTTCGTGTGAGTTAAAAGATTTACCAATAATTTTGCACCCATTTCCCCGCGTGTAGGCCTAATTAGATTGGTCGATAGTGAAGTACTTACTACAGTTCATATTGTCGATGCCTTTGATGATTTTGAACACTTCAATTAAGTCGCCTCTTAATCTGCACCGGGTTAAAGGAAATAGATTTAATTCTCTAAGACGCTCCTCGTATGGTTTGTTGACAGATCATGCGTAAATAAACGAACCCTTAAGTATCAACATACCACCGCTTTCTTACTCTAACCCCTCCCCTCCCTCTCTCTCTCTCACACACACACATTCCTCTCTCTCCTGTACCTAACTTACGGGTTATGTGTTGTGTAGTAGTAGACTAGTAGTAATCAACCCTTCATCTTCTCTCAATATTCTTGGTGTCTCTTTATCTTCTGCTCTCCTTTGGAAGGACCATATTACCAGTCTTGCCAAGGCAGCCTCCCAGAAGCTGGGTGTGCTCAACCGCCTTAGGGGGTTCTTTTCCCCAGCACAGCTTCTTGCTCTGTACAGGGGCATAGTGCGTCCTTGTATTGAGTATTGTTCACATGTGTGGGAAGGTTCCTCTCACACCGCTCTCCTAGATAAAGTTGAAAGGAAGGCCTTTCGTATCATTAACTCCCGTCCACTCACCAACTCTCTACAATCTCTCTCTCTCCGCCGCAATGTTGCATCTCTCTCGCTATTCTATCGCTACTACAATAATCAGTGTTCCTCAGAGCTTTCCCAGTGCATACCACCTCCTTTACGTAGGGCACGTGGTACCCGTCTTGCAACTCAATCCCACCCCCCTACTCTGTGCAACTCTCTAACCTAAGAGTGAAACGTTACTCTCAACTTTCTTCTACTCAACAGCTGAGCTCTGGAACTCTCTCCCAGAATCAGTATTTCCCTCTTCCTATGACTTAAATTGCTTCAAACTCCGTGTGTCCAGGCATTTTGGCTCGATCGTCCCTTGATTTTGGCCCTGTCACTCTTTCAACTATGGGGGAGGCACTCGCTATAGGCAATTCTGCCTTTTGCCTCCCTCAATCACATAGACAAAAATCCTCAATCACATAGACAAAAAAATAGTAATAGTAGTAGTAGTAATAGCGTCATTAGTGGATGCATTGTTCATTACGCCAAATAATGAAGTTATAACCAAGCTTCCAACATTATAGACTACCCACTTCTTAATTTGGTAATGAAAAACTGGACTGGGTATGGAATCTTGAGGGATCTGGTAAGAAGCGCAGACTCGAGCAAGCTGGCAATCCATGGCGTGACTGAAGCTTGGCGAAGTTGGCGCCACGCGGCTTGGAAGTTGGACGTGACAAACCGTCAAACGTGAAACGTCAGTGTGCATCAAGCAGTGGAGGTGGGAGGTTTGCAGCCGCCATGGGTACTGCCATGACTTTAATGTGTGTTGGCAACTTCACGACCTTATTTTATACATCTTTACTCTACGTTAAAGATATAGCCTATATATGTAAACTGTGCTGTGTGATCTCGTCTGTGCTACCATATAGCCTACGTGACATGATGGAAAGTTACAGGAACTTTGGTGAAGCTACTACCCTCGATGGCCGATGCCGGCATGACAAGAAACATAGGCTACAATAATTCAGAGTGAAAACATTGTGCTCCCAGAAACAAGTGTAGAAATAAGTGAGCGCGAGTAATTTGGCAAGTGATACACGATTGTGAGTAATATATCACACGAATATATGTTAATAGCCTAGGCCCTAGTTAGCCTATATTTGGTTAGTAATTCATGACTTAGCAAATCGAAAACCACACTCAGAAATAATTATAACTAGGCCTAGTATATATTTAGTTTATTTGCTACTAGGCTATCAATGTGAAATATTGAAGTTGACATAGGCTATAAATTGTGTAAAACTGTGAACATTATTTTGTGAATTCTCTAAATTCATGTTTTGGCTTGATCAGTGTCAAAAATCTTCATACGAAAATCGGCATCTATTTTTTTCCAGCTGATCGTAAATTGAATCTCTTATTAGCTGATGTCTCGATATGTAATGGAAATATATGAAACTAGGCCTACTATGGCTGTGAGTGTGTGTCATATTAATGCCAAGTTTTCATAATTAACAGCATATTTCGCTTCAAAATTTACCTTATAGCTGAGTAACAAAGATAGAAACATGAAAATTTAGGCTCAGCTGGAAAAAAATAGACTTATAGGCTAGCCTAGTGTGTTTTCAAGTGTTTCTCCACCTATTGAAGGCCTATAGCCGGCTAATCGTGGAAGAAAGTGTACCGGTACTAGAGTGTTTAAAGTGTCCCTCCACATATTCAAGAGGTAGATGAAGAAATGTGGGTAAATTGATACGGTGTGACAGTCACGAGTTTTAGCATGTGTGTTTTTGTTTGTTTGCATACACTTGCTTTGTTTGTATACACTGTATACAGTGTTGTTTTACCTAACTAAGAAACCTAACCTAACCTAAAAGTAATACGTGGATAGAAACTAACCTAAAATGTACGCAATTACCAAAGCAGCACTGGGTCGCGCAACTGTAAGGTCCCCCGAGTAAGGTAAGAGGGAAAAAAAAATCTATAAAGCAGAAATCCCGTAAAACAGGACTTGTCATTATGCAGACAAGACTGTGTTTTACCCTATATCTCCCTTATAATACATTTGCGACGGGAAGGACATATATAGGACTGAAAACTATTATATAACATACCCCTATAGGCTACACAAACATCGATGGGGCTTGTAACTGTCACACCGTAAAATCTTACCGAAATGTGTTTCAAGTGTTCCTCCACATATTGCAGAGGTAGCCTATAGCCTATTCTTGTAATAAAGTGTACGAGCGTGTTTTCAAGTGTCCCTCTACATAGCCTATTGGAGAGGTATGTTCGTGTTTTCAAGTGCTCCTCTACACATTGAAGCGGTATTACTGGATGTAACTGTGTATCGGCCACCCTACTTTTGGATTTACCGTACTGATGGAAGGATCGTATGGATTATCTGCTCCGAGGAAAACAATAACTACAAATCTAAGGTAATTTGTATTGGTATTTTCTAGGTCACATAGCCTATTACCTTTATTTATCATAATATTTACCCCACAATTCTGAATCTAGGTTATTTAGCCTATAGGCCTACAATAATAATTATTAGTAGTAGGCCTAGTAGTATTTGTGTTATTGAGACTGATATTGTTAAGTACCGGTATCGTACGGCATATATTATTTATCTGAAGAATATATATATATATATATATATATATATATATATATATATATATATATATATATATATATATATATATATATATATATATATATATATATATATATATCAAGTAGTCTATATGTTACAAATACTCTCAGGCTTTACCTAGCCTTTTAAGCCAATATAACTTCCTAAGTTTGCCTACCGGTAACCGGCCCCAGTAACCTGCCTAATCTAACCTAACTTGAGTAACCGTCCTAACCTTACCTAGCCTTTTAAGCCAATAGAACTTCCTAAGTTTGCCTACCGGTAACCGGCCCCAGTAACCTGCCTAATCAAACCTAACTTGAGTAACCGTCCTAACCTAGCGAAAGTTAACTTTTGTTAGCCTATGTGGTTAGATTAGCTAGGGATAGGGTGCAAAGTCAGTAGGCCTATAGCCTAGCCTAAATAGGTTAGCCGAAACTGAGCAAGATGTGGAAATATAGCCTAGGGCTGGTCTACTTAGAACGTTAGGGTCAATATTTACGAGTCACACCACAGCTGGGATCTCATTTTTAACGGTAGTTTTGGGTTCCTATCATTCTATGCTTCATTGCTATATACTTTTTATCCACCGGAATTATTTTTTTTTTCTTGGCTTTTTTTTTTTTTTTTTTTTAGCATTAGGCCTACCTAACCAAAAAATCTAACCTAACCAACCTAACCTAATAGCCCCCGGTTAATATACAGGAGACGCAACAATGTGTTTTTCAGGTATTTTTTTTGGTATTTTGATTTTGTTTTTGGTGTTTTAGTCGTATCTAGTGATGACATTGAATGGGAATTAAGCATTTACCCATTATCCATCAATCTAAAGACACGCCCCCCGATAGTGGGGAGGGCTATGAAGATCAGGGAAATTGAGGGGTAAAAAGCGTATAGAACACGATAATACACATTTGTAACCCAAATTTGGCTCGGGTTTGTTCAATTTCCAGACTCATAAAACCCGATTTTTTGAAAACCCGAGCCAAGTTTTGACGAAACTTGGCTCGGATTTAACAAATGTAAAAATGAAAAAAATACAGTAACCTTGGTAAATTATTGGCTCGGGTTTTGTCAATTTCCAGACCCATAAAACCCGACTTTTTGAAAACCCGAGCCAAGTTTTGACGAAACTTGGCTCGGATTTAACTAATTTAAAAATGAAAATAACACAGTAACCTTATTAACATGTTGGCTCGGGTTTTGTAAATTTCCATACCCATATAACCCGACATTTAGAAAACACGAGCCAAGTTTTGACGAAACTTGGCTCGGATTTTACTAATGTTCATGTTAAAATTACACAGTAACCCTAATAAAATCTTTGTTTGGGTTTTCATAAGGTTAACATTAGCCTAACCTAACTAAGTAAAAATGGGGTTAACCGTTAACATTAGCCTAACCTAACAACCTTACCTAACCTAACCTAGTAAGAATGGGGTTAACATTAGCCTAACCTAACAACCTTACCTAACCTAACCTAGTAAGAATGGGGTTAACATTAGCCTAACCTAACAACCTTACCTAACCTAACCTAGTAAGAATGGGGTTAACATTAGCCTAACCTAACAACCTTACCTAACCTAACCTAGTAAGAATGGGGTTAACATTAGCCTAACCTAACAACCTTACCTAACCTAACCTAGTAAGAATGGGTTTAACATTAGCCTAACCTAACAACCTTACCTAACCTAACCTAGTAAGAATGGGGTTAACATTAGCCTAACCTAACAACCTTACCTAACCTAACCTAGTAAGAATGGGGTTAACATTAGCCTAACCTAACAACCTTACCTAACCTAACCTAGTAAGAATGGGGTTAACATTAGCCTAACCTAACAACCTTACCTAACCTAACCTAGTAAGAATGGGGTTAACATTAGCCTAACCTTACAACCTTACCTAACCTAACCTAGTATTATTGGTGGGGGCTGCCGCCCCCACACCTCCGCTGGTTGGGTACTGGCTGAAAAACTTATTGTTTTACAGTAGGCCTATGTATTTTATTTTATTTTTGTTCTCCCTTATAATACATTTCAGCTCTTAATGACATATATAGCAATGATGTATAGCCTATGCTCTACCGGACCTATTAGGCCTAAAAAGATCGATGGGCTAACTGTCGGTCCAAAACATCAGTATGGTAACCAAACTAGCCCTTGCATGCCAGTTTAATCCTATGCGAAAAAATCTTTTACTTTGTTACTTTGCGATGACCCATTAAGATTCCCTAGCTAGCTGTGGTCCGGCTCCTTTATGTTGTCCCAACCAACCAACTAACCTTAATGAACAGAGGCGGTACTGGGCTGCCTGGCTGGCCGCTGGAGGCTCGATCACCACTCATCTTGGTCAACAGCTGGTGGATTTTTGTTTCGAATTTTTCCATGTAAAACAAGTGTATGTGCATTTCAAAACCAGCTGTCCTCGCCAGCTGTATTTGGAACACTGGTTATTGCACTTTGGACAGTTTACACTTATTGGAAGGCGAAAAGGTCTTAAGCAGCCTCAGTGTTTTTAAAGACGGTGGAAAAAGCTTTGATCGGCTCACACCCTCTACACAAGCTGGCCAGAGTCAAACTGACAGCTTATATCCTGGGCCACCTGTTTTCCAAATCATGGCATCACCTGATTGGTCGATAGACATCACGTGTCAGTGAACTCGAGTACTCTTGGCATGAATTAGGTAGGGTGATTACTTTGGCTATGACGCCACCAGTATAGTTCATTGCATTCGCCACCAGATGTCTCAGTTGTTGACTGACAGTCACGAAAAAGAAGTCTCCCAGATGAAGACGAAAAAGAAGAAGTGTAAACAAACCCTTAAAACGTAAATATCCATATAATATGTATTATGTTAGTTTCCCGGGAATGACACCTACATCAACAATTTGGAGAAAAATCGCTTAATCACATGCTATTGAGCTTAATTTTTTACCAATATTGTAGCGCCTCCTGTATATTGACCTAGCCCCCAAATACATTTAGGTTAGGTTAGGTTTTTAGGTTAGGTTAATGCTAAAAAAAAATAAAAAAAATAAAAATATAAATAAAAAAACAAGAAAAACAAATATTTTCCGGTGGATAAAAAGTATATAGTAATGAAACATAGAATGATAGGAACCCAAAACTACCATTAGAAATGAGATTCCAGCTGTGGTGTGACTCGTAAATATTGACCAAAGTGAGGCTACCAGTAACCAGGCTAAGTAAGGTACAGTACCTGTGCCTTTATTAGTGTTGTAGTAACATGATTGCCTCATAACCGAAGGGTCCCGGGTTCGATTCCCGAATTTCCCGCCCTGGGTACAGATTTTCATGAAGCTATTTCAACATTTAGGCTAACTAGCCTAAGTTTAGGTGTGTTGGTAAAATTGTAAAGATGGTTGAAAGTAAGATTGGACCTTAGCCCAGCCGGGATCGAACCTCCGACATTCAGAAAGAGTGTCCAAGCTTTTAATTCACTCAATTCACTACACCACGCATTGGTGTCGTGGATTAAAAGCTTGAACACTCGTTCTGAATGTCGGAGGTTCGATTCCGGCTGGGAGTATATATATTATATATTTACCGTATACATATAATCTAGTTTACGGTAAATGTGTATAGCCTAGGCCTAGTTACTTATAGAATATACCCTTAAGGGGAGGTTCTTAGTTGATTCCCTAGACTTCCATCAAGCTTAAAATTACTCCCCCTAGACCCCCTTTCAAGATAAATTTGGATAAATCTACAGTTAGGCCTATACTACCCCTATTTTGTCGCTATTCTGTTGGTACTAACGGGTTAATATTATTAGTAGTAGACTTAGTATGGTTTGATGATGCGCGGAAATGTATAGCCTATTTGACTTGAAATAGATACATTGAAGTATTAAAAACCTTTGTGAACCCATAAACAGGGAACGTGAGCTGGGTTTAGACCGGTCGCTAGACAGGTTAGTTTTCGGTTAAGTTAGGTTAGGTTAGGCTAGGCTAATGTTAAAAATACTAAACTGCGACGGTCCTCGGTATTAAACAACACTAGCCTAGCCTATATAAAATAACAAAATAAAAACAACAACAAATTACCTGAAAAAATCGTATCTGGTTGGTGATGAATTTCTATCAAAATAAGTTTTGTTCCAGTTTCCTTTTCTGCTGAACCAACCAAAAACACGCTAATGGTGGGTTCACACATTCACGTATATTGCTCCCGTCAGCTCCCGTCTGTTGTAAACGAAGGTATATTGGTAGTTGGCAACCGATTACGTAAAACGTAATGGCATAATACGCAAAACTTTAATGAAATTACGGCCAGTCGGGGGGGGGGGGGGGGGGGGGGGGGGTACTCTCGCATGGCGCGAGTAGAAACGAGTAGCCCACGTGGGTCGGGAATGTTGTGGGTGTGGCCAAGGCCGCGCGGTTGCTGATTCGAGTCGAATCAGGAACGTGGCTCGCCCTCACGTATGTCAAAAGACGGGGAAACTTACGACCGACCAGGCCACCACGGTCGTCTGACCAGAGCATCCTCGTCGGACGTAGCAGCGACCACGTGAGACGAGAGCTGCTCTCGTCAAATCGTAGAAAGTTCCAGTCGAACGTGGAAGTATACGTTAGTTAGGACGCATCTGGCAGAACCGCCGCACTGCGGGTTGGCGGGAAGACGCGGCATCGTTGTACGAGGGGACAACGGGACCAGCGAGGGACCCTCCAGTCACACCTCACCACACCGGAGCAGCAACCAACAAGCCAACCCTGCCACCCTCTGCACCCTGCCGAAAACAAATCGTAGCAGCGAAACGACTGCACCTATGGCTTTCATATTTTTACCACATGTACCTTACCCTTTAGGCTACCCACCACAAAAATCCCAAATCCCTCCTCCCACCCACTCGCTGACTGTCGGGCCCGTCAGAAGGAAAAAAAAGGAAAATCTGTGGCGGCGAAACGACTGCACCAATCGGTTCCATATTTGTGTGACAAGTCTCTTACCCTTCTGCCTTCCCCCCACCACACCCCCAACCTCCTCCCACCACCCAATTCTAGCGTATCCGTACGAAGGAAAGGAAAAAAAGGAAAATCCGTGGTGGCGAAACTACCTCACCAATCGCCTTCATATGTGTAACACAAGTCAATTACCCTTCTACCTTCCCCCAACCAACCCCAAAACCACCCTCCCACCCATACATTCCGATACCATAAAAGTCTCTGTAGTCTATAGTGTCTTTTCAGTTACTTTCGGGACCATCGGGGACCTGATTTCTGGCGAGGGGAGTGTTTTTTTTTACCATTTCTCTCCCAACTTAATAGATTTAGCCAAAAAAAAAAAAAAAAATATGGCACTGGCAGAAGCACACCGTCAAAATTGGCTGGCACTCAGCGGGTTACTCCTCCAGGATGAATTCCTCGATGTTGTTCATGGTGCCGATGAAGGACTGGGAATGGGAATGGTGTGGCCATTCCTGCCCTTTTGTAGTTCCCAGATTCCAACCCAGACCTACGTGGTTGACAAAGACTGTCTTTGTCTGTGTTTGGTCAGACGGGGTGTGCCTACGATTGGCCAGAACCGGTCCAGGTACGACCTAACAAATCCCAAGACATGCGGCCTCATCTACGCCGGTCTTGAGGGGGCGTGGCATGGGCGTGGCCTGTGTTCCCGCAAATCGTGCAGCCCATGAGGTCGAACGGGGCTATGCTTACGCACGTCGCAAACACGTACGTAGTTCAATACGACTCCATTACGTCTGACATAACACTGGCCCCGTTACGCTACGTCTGTCGGTAAGTGCAATAGACGTGGAAGAACGGGCGTTCAACGGCAGAAACTACTCGCGTCTTTACATAAATTGGCGATACGCCGGACGGGAGCAATATACGTGAATGTGTGAACCCACCATAAAAGGCATGTTTTGAAGGGGGGAGGTGGTGGGGGAGGGGTAGTATAACTGTAGATTTACCAACAATGCTATGTCATGTTAAATTTTCTTGTATTCCTTCTCATAATCATTAAAGTCTTCAAACAAAATTGCTCCGGTTTGACACCCATAATAATAATAATAATAATAAGTTTATGTTTGTAGGTAGGTAGGTACAAGGTTTGGTCAATATACAGGAGACTCAAACATATAGGTAGCAAATTTCTAATGGTAGTTTTGGGTTCTTATCATCATATGCTTCATTTCTATATACGTTTTATCCCCGGGGAAAAATAAAAAAATCTTGGGTTTTTTATTTTTTTCTTGGATTTTTTATTTTATTTTTTTATTAACCTAACCTAAATGTATTTGGGGGCTATTAGGTTAGGTTAGGTTAGGTTTTTTGGTTAGGTTAATGACCAAAAAAAAAATCCCAAGAAAAATAATTAAAAATCCCAAGATTTTTGTTTTTTCCCCGGGGATAAAAAGTATATAGAAATGAAGCATATGATGATAGGAACCCAAAACTACCATTAAAAATGTACTACCAATATTGTAGCGTCTCCTGTATATTGACCCAAGGTTTATAGATACAACCATTGACCTTGGGTAGGTAGACGTAATACAGTTGCCGAAAAGTACGGTTCAATGTTATTTTAATACCACGAATTTTGTTGATATATTTGAAGATAAATATTGAATTTCAGGCCCACCATATGCCGCTAATCCCAAAACCTTTCGTTCCCATATATGAATAGTTCAAAATATAGTGTACAGTAGCGCTAAGTGATGTCTCGGCACCAAGTATGTTTTGATCAATAATTGGTATAAGCAATATCTAAGCTTCATTCCTTCTGACCTTCATATCGAGTGAAACATATACACATGTTCCTACACTTACCCACCCTATTCAACATCTGACAGATATTACTACAGCACAGAGCAAGCCAAACGTAATGACAGCTGGGACATGACTTATTAGCGCGACCGTACCACCAACTACTGGCCGTGAGTGTACTGTTACAGGTAATTTGAGTGGCTTCTGTAAACGTAAGCCCTTTTGACGAACTGCGGCCGTACCAACGGTACCGTACTGGTAGCTATACTAGCCTACCGTACCGTATATCCATGTGTCCAGGCATTTTAGCTCGAACATTCCTTTCAACTCTAGGGGAGGCACTCCACTCGTCACAAGCAGTTCTGCCTTTTGTCTCCCTCATCCACATAGAAAACAAAATGTGTGCTCATTTGACATACGATAGCCTACACGCAGTCAAACAAATATTTTCCTATTTTTCTTGTTTCTATTTATATTTCTCCGATCTCTGTATTGCCCTCTCACACCCAATCGATCTTAGTTACGGGAACTCTTCATCTACTACCCCCCCCCATTTTTTTTTTTTTTTTTTTTATTTATTTGTATTTTATTTATTTTACAATACCGGTACGCCTATTCAATCTCTCTAGAACATCTTCCATCTTTCCCTTGTCTATTTTGTACTGGAGACACCCACTCTACTGTATCTACATTGACCTTCACCACCAATACGGTCAAAGGCCTTAAGGGGAGACCATAACTACCACCATCACATATATAACTACCCACTTTCACTACCACACATACTACTTTCAAGACCCCCCCCCCCCACCCCCTCACCTCCACCCCCCACCACAACTACCACCATCACGACCATAAATTACAACTACCACCTTCACTACCACAATTACTACCGTCAAGCCCCCACCCCCACCATTACTACCATACCGGTAGCCTACCTGCCCAATCACATACATAAATTACAACCACAACCTTTACTACCATAACCACTACCGGTATCGCAATTGACCACTTGCGAGTTTCAGGCTATAAGGAAGTTGGAGCTGTAAACATCGATAGTAAACAGAAATGCAATAATAATGTAGGTTTCTGATGGCTAAAGAGTAGGTTGAATTAGATTTTCTGTATTTATAAATCAACTACAAGTGTATTTTAGCTGGTAGCCTAATTCTGTTTAATATCGATGTTTACAGCTCCAACTTCCTTATAGCCTGAAACTCGCAAGTGGTCAATTCTTAGTGTAAAGGCCCCCACCCCCCCTCTACCACAACTGCCACCATCACGACCACAACTACTACCGTCAACCCCCCTCCTCCACCACCACGGTACTACTGTCACCACACCCACCAACACCACCACCACAACCATCACCCCCTCCCCACCTCCATCACCACCACAACTACGGTACTACCCCGCCTCGCCCACCCTCCACCACCACCGTAACTACTACCGTCACGGTGTCACCACCACCCCCACCCTTCACCACAACTACTACCGTCAGTCCCACCACCCCCACCATCCCCTCCCCACCCTCCACCACCACAACTAAGTCCTCCCCCACCACCACCGCGTCAACTCATCCGCGAATAAAACTTGTTCCATTTGTTACTAGATATTTGAATGGATTGTGCTCGAATTGGATTACTAAACCGACTGCCCATATATTTTTTGTATTCTAATTTTTTCCCGGGTCCCTTTTCTTGGCCAGATTTTTCTGCTTTCGTCTTTCATTTTTCGTGTTGGTTTTCATGACTGGCTCTGTGTCCATTATTTTTCTTTCCTGTGTCCCCTTTCTAATATTCCATCCATTTAGCCAATTTTATGTTTGGTGTAATTAGCCTAGCTCGTTGTACAGTAGGCACAAGTAAATAACTTTATTCATATCGTTTTGTTGGATTATTTACCATTCTTTTACTCTGTCTTCTATTTCCACCTCTACAGTGTGTTCGCTTAGTCTTTTATCTTAATGGTGTAGCGTGTTAGTTCTGTATGAGATATCCTGGGTTCCAATCCTCGGAGAATCACATGCTTTCATTAATTCCATGTGCGGGTGTTTGAAATAATATAGGGTACCGGTACACAAACTAGATAGATACCGGTATGCCTATATATTTAGTAGTGTTATATTTCTCCTTCATTGCCCCCATTTCTGGCATTCACGCTTTTCCTTTCATAGGCCTATATAATATTTGTTTACCTTTTAGTACTTTTACCCTATGTGTGTTTACCTTTTACCCTATGTGTGTGTTTCGTTCGTTTTGTTATTTAGATTCCTTTCGGATCGGTTATTCTCCCTCTTGTTCATGGCTATTTTACATTCCATTTTCAACTTTTTGTATTTGCTATTTTCCCCTGTGCTTTTTCTTCATAATATATATTTTCGCATTTCACTGCCTTGCTCTCGCTGTTTGGTATATTCCTTTTGAATACGGTAACTTTTTTTTTTTTTTTTTTTTTTTTTAACTACCCGGTACCGTATATTCTCTATTTTCTTTTGTTCTCGTTTTAATCTGCATTTGTTAGTTTTATCTCTGTTTATTTTCGATATTGTTCTTTAGCATTCTTCTTTTAGCTGTGTTCATTATTTGTTTCTATTTTCCTTGTCATAATTGTTATCAATATTTGTAACTTTCATTCCCCGTCACACACACACACTCACCTCTCTCTCTCACACACACTTTCTCACTCACTCTCACACACACTTTCTTCTCTCTCTCTCTCACACACACACACACACACACACACACCTCTCTCACACACACACTCTCTCCCTCTCTCTCACACACACACACACACACACACACACACACACACACACACACACACACACACACACACACACACACACTCTCTCTCGTTGGAAACAGGTTGGAAGCTAGAGGTAGTTGAAGAAGTTAATCATTAGTACCGGTACGAATAGTCCTACAGTAGGTGTTACCGGTATATAGCTATGAGAAAGCCTATTCAGGAATCCATAACAATGAATGGTAATATGTTCCTTACTCCTAATGTTTATATCGTTGCTCATTATCGTCGTTACAATAATCATCATTATTATCATTACCGGTATCATCATCATCATGAAGATTAGTCGCATCGTAATTAACATCATCAACATCATCATTACTTTGAAAGACCATATTACCAGTCTCGCTAAGGCAGCCTCCCAGAAGCTGGGTGTGCTCAACCGCCTCAAGGGGTTCTTTACCCCTGCGCAGCTTCTTGCTCTGTACAGGGGCACAGTGCGTCCTTATATTGAGTATTGTTCACATGTGTGGGGAGGATTCTCTCACACCGCACTCCTAGATAAAGTACCGGTACTGTAGAAATGAAACTCCTTCTGTACCGAGATGTCTTTTAGTTTTATTGTAGCTATATTTAAACGATTGTGTGCAGTTTAAGAAAGGTATGTGGTAGTAAAAAGGGTTAAGCGAGATATTTCGAAGCCTGTTAATTACTGGAGGCCCTTTCTATGGAAAGACTGCATAAAATTGTCAAATAGTTGTTAGAATATAATAAAAAGACAGCTCGGTAATGAAGGGGTTAACTCCCGTCCACTCACCAACTCTCTCTCTTCGCCGCAATGTTGCATATCTCTCGCTATTCTATCGCTACTACAATAATCAGTGTTCCTCGGAGCTTTTCCAGTGTATACCACCTCCTCTACGTAGGATACGTAGTACCCGCCTTGCAACACAATCCCACCCCTACTCTGTGCAACTTTCCACCCCAAGAGTGAAACGTTATTCTCAGACTTTCTTCTATTCAACTGCTGAGCTCTGGAACTCTCCCAGAATCAGTCTTTCCCTCTTCCTATGACTTAAATTGCTACAAACTCCGTGTGTCCAGGTATTTTGGCTCGAACGTCCCTTGATTTCGACCCTGTCACTCTTTGGAATCTGGGGGAGGCACTCGCTGCAGGCAGTTGTGCCTTTTGTCTCTCATTCACATAGAAAACAAAATCCAGGCTTAGTCATTATCATTATCATAGTCATCAACATCATCATCCATAATCTTCGTCATTATCATCATAGTCATCATTATTATCATCCTTTTACTTTTTCATAACGTTATCTCCTTCCTTCTCATCTCCCAGCTCGTCCCATAATTCAATCAGCCTCCGGTCCGAGCCCTCCCCCCAAGCCTCTCCCTCCCCCTCCACCACCACCACCGCCCAAGCGGTGTATCGGGTTACGGTACCTGTTGCTTAATATACCGGTACCTAACGTGCCCACCCCACCCCTGGCCACCTCCACCCCGGATGCCTTCCAAACCTAGCCACTACAGTCATTCAGCCGCCCACACCTCTGATGGGCTAGGCTACCATCCAAATCCCCCCATGGCCCATGGGTGAAGGCTGGTCCTCTACCCTACGGTACCTTAGCTGTTTCTATCTGTCTCTTTTTCTTGTAGCCTAGTATGGTAATTTTCCTTCTAGGTACTAGCAAGATCGCCCATCGCCCGATTGGGTGGCACTGCAAGGGGAGCTGCGAACGGTGGCGGCATTGGCCCGGTGGTGCAAGTCCATGGGCTGATGATCCCCTCCCCCGCTGAGAGACAGAGACAGATCTCATCTCACCCAAGGTCCATAGATAGATGTATCTATGGACCTTGATCTCACCCTGGTCCCTTCGGGGGCCTGATCATCTGGATGGCTTCGGTTTACCGGACTCGGGACTACCGTACTCGGCCAGACAGTCTGGGAAACTAGAACAACTACAACAACCCCTAGCCACATCCACCCATGGCAGGATAGGCTACCGTACCGTACCCATGTAAAGGTCTAGACTCTAGAGTAAATTGGATGTAAATCTCCACATCTATTCCTCGACTGACTCTTCCCAAATAGTAGAAATATTAGCTCGATTACTTGAGTCGTTTTTTGAGTTCCAGAGGTTAGAGGTCATGATTTCTCGCCTACTTACAGCGAATAGACTATATTATTCTAAACTTTGAATGATTCTCCTACGCATGATATCGGTACCGGTAATAGGCCTAAGCCACTAACAAAAAACAAAAATTCATGAAACATTTTACAGTACCTGAAGACAACTAGGCCTACTCTTACTACTGCTATGCAATAACAATCAGCTTAGGAAGGATATATCGGTGCCAAAGGGGTAAATAATCTTCCAAAGAGGCCTACACAAATACACTCAAGTATAATAATCTCAAGTTCCCCCCAAAGCCTGAGAACACTTCCTTCCGCCCGAGCTGTCTTTACTCTTCAGCGATGAGAGAGAGAGAGAGAGTTGTTTTTATTATAACGGTACAGTACCTGCATTTCTTTCTTCAGTCATTCACACACACACATACTGACTGATACTGCACGGTACACAAAAACAAATGCACACAGAGAGAGAGAGAGAAAGTGTGAAAGAAAGTGAGGGAGGACCCATGGTGTTGAGGTGTGCTGCGACAGATATAAACAGCTGCTAGGAATCCACACAAACCCAAAATGTTGCAAGGGGTCCGAGAGAAAATAATCTTAACAACAAAAAGTGTACCGGTAGTGTGAAAAGCGTGTTTGTGGAGAGAGAGAGAGAGAGAGAGGCTGTACGGTACGGTACCAGTAATTTAAATATACACTAAGCACAGAAACGTAACTAAGACCATCAAATAATAGAGTTGATTTAAGGAGGGGATATATTTGATAAACGTTGTAGTGCTGTGTGTAATAATGATAATAATGACACCGTTTTTTAGTTTTTTAGAATTTCAGCCAGAGGTTGAAAATATAGCCTATACGTGAGAATTACATACATTTATACTAACTTACATTTTACTACAATGACGTAAGTTTAAATCATACAAATATACGTACGGTCGAGGTTAATAAGTGTTGTCAAATATTTCACAACATTTCGGACATTGACTAATACTTTGAGGGATAAGCACTTTTCCCAGTAACTATAAATATACCAATAACACTTGTTGAGCGAAAACCACTGGAATCTATGACAACACTTAGTACCCCCGATTGTACCATACTGTGTAAATGCATACTATATGTGTGTGTTACTAACCCATCTGTCCCCTACTAACTTTCTAATCCTGCCACGGACAGTAGTTCCCTTTCCATTGTTCCCTTACCCACTGTTTGGACACTTGATCCTCAGTGTTTTGGAGGACAAGCAGCCTAGAAGGGTCACTAGACCTATTGTTGCTTGATTTCCTTTGTACTCCTATGGACTATGTGTGTGTCAGTGTGAATAAAATAGACTGTTTAGAATATTTTGATTAGGCTCAGACTTACAATAACGTACCCGGTATGGAGTGTGTGTGTGCGTGTGTGGTGGGGGGGTCTGTGTGTGGAAGCGTGATTGTTATATTCTCCCCCCCCCCCCCCCCCGGTGTCTATGTATGCACGAGTACGAAAGACGGCCACACAGGCAAATCATCGAAAATATACAAAATTAATAAATATATATAGAGTAAATACGTACTACTAAAGAAGAGAGGCGCGTCAAAAAGAGAAGACCCAGGCGTGAATGAAGCAAAATACACACACACACACACACACACACACACACACACACACACACACACACACACACACACACACACACACACACACACACACACACCAAACAAAAACAGAGGGCTTCAAAAATATAAATATACAAATGTTTCCCGAAAAATAGGAGAAGGTGGCCACGGATGCAAACATATACCGGTACAGTATATACCGGTACCTTGGTATTAACCCTTTGAGTACCAGCGACGTGTGTTGTATGATAGTCTAGATATATTTAGCCGATATTATGCAGCTTAGGAAGGATCTGTGGTACGGTAGTTAAAAGGGTTGGTTGAGATATTATTATTATTTTTTTTTTCTATGTGATTGAGGGAGGCAAAAGGCAGAACTGCCTATAGCGAGTGTCTCTCCCATAGTTAAAAGAGTGACAGGGCCAAAATCAAGGGACGTTCGAGCCAAAAGTTTGAAGCCCTATTATTGCTAGAGGTCCTTCCTAAGCTGAACAAAATGGTTTAATACTTGCCAGAACATAATGCAGAGGACGTCACCGGCACTGAAGGGGTTAAGGGCAGATGTCCACTCCAGGGATTTTTTTCTTGGCTCGTTTCTCCCTCATCTTTAGCCCCATCCTTGTTCTAATTTTAAGACGTTTGCCCCGATTATTTTGACGAGGCCTACTTTGAGAACTTTCAACCCATTTCTGTCAATTTTAAAACCTTTCGTGCCTTTCAGGTGTCGATTTTATCCTGGCGAGCGATAGCGAGCCTGTAATTTAAGAGGAACCGGCTTTCAGCCGGGACATTTTTCTACCGAAAAATGTACAAATTTATCTTGAAAGGGGCTCAAGGGGGTGTAATCTTAAGCTTGATGGATATCTAAAAACCTGCCCTTAATGAGGGACTCTGGGAACTGGGAAGGGTGCTGAACAGAAGGTGGTGGAAGAGGTTTGGAATAAGGTGTCAAACTAGAACTATTGTGTTTGAAGACTTGAATGAATATGAGAAGGCATTAAGGAGGGTCACCTGCTGGCTGTTATTTAGCCTATGTCCTTTTCTCTCTTTCTCTGGCTTGTATCCATTCGGCCCCATTCAGCCAACTATTTTAAGACGTTTATCCTCATCTAGGTGTCGATTTCTTCCTGGCGAGCGATAGCGAGCCAGCATTATATGAAGAAATCCGGCTTCGCCGGAGACATTTTTCTATCGAAAAATGTACAAATTTAGCCTGCTGTCAAACAAAAATAAAAAATATGCTGGCTCGCTACCGCTCACCAGTAAACAATTGACACCTGGATGGGGATAGGTCCTACACGTCTTAAAACAGTAGTCTGAATGGGGCCAAATGGATACAAGCCAGAGAAAGATAGAAAAGGACAGAACAAAAACAGGTCACCCCCCTTAAACAGGTCACCCCCCTTAAGTACCGGTAACCCCCCGTTCTTGACATTAATCATCAATTACAAACCCCAATGTACTTGAATAAATTAATGAAAGCATATGGTCCTCCCGGGATTCGAACTCGGGACACCACACCCAGAACATAAGCATCTAAACCATTACACCACCAACACAGTTAAAGGTTGAATACACAATCATATGGTCCTCCCGATGATTCGAACTCGGGACACCACACCCAGAACATAAGCATCTAAACCATTACACCACCAACACAGTTAAAGGTTGAATACACGATCACGATTAACCCTCTCCGACATATGACGCGATTTTGAGCCGATTAGGGATACTTTAAAACCTTTGTTACCATCAGGGGTATTTATTTATAAACCTTTAGTTTAGTTACCGGTACTTCAACCTCTGCTATTGTCTTTGAGTTAGCTGTGGGCCGAAAATTAATTTTGGAGAGGTAATTATAAGAGTGAGAGAACTCTATTTATTACGTATTGCTAATCTGGCATCCTCTGCGTCATATAAGTCTGAAAGGGTTAATATCCATTTACGAATAGCATCAAAGTGCATTGTTTCGGCTAACTTACCGTATCACTTCCAAACACATCATTTGAACACTAATGTTATCCTGACATAGTCTACACAGTAATGTTATCCTGACATAGGTTACACAGTAATGTTATCCTGACATAGGTTACACAGTAATGTTATCATAGACACAGTAATGTTATCCTGACATAGGCTACACAGTAATGTTATCCTGACATAGGCTACACAGTAATGTTATCCTGACATAGGCTACACAGTAATGTTATCCTGACATAGGCTACACAGTAATGTTATCCTGACATAGGCTACACAGTAATGTTATCCTGACACAGGCCACACAGTAATGTTATCCTGACATAGGCTACACAGTAATGTTATCCTGACATAGGCTACACAGTAATGTTATCCTGACATAGGCTACACAGTAATGTTATCCGACATAGGCTACACAGTAATGTTATCCTGACATAGGCTACACAGTAATGTTATCCTGACATAGGCTTACACAGTAATGTTATCCTGACATAGGCTACACATTTATCCTGACATAACACAGTAATGTTATCCTGACATAGGCTACACAGTAATGTTATCCTGACATAGGCTACACAGTAATCCTGACATAGGCTACACAGTAATGTTATCCTGACACCCACAGTAATGTTATCCTGACATAGGCTACACAGTAATGTTATCCTGACATAGGCTACACAGTAATGTTATCCTGACATAGGCTACACAGTAATGTTATCCTGACATAGGCTACACAGTAATGTTATCCTGACATAGGCTACACAGTAATGTTATCCTGACATAGGCTACACAGTAATGTTATCCTGACATAGGCTACACAGTAATGTTATCCTGACATAGGCTACACAGTAATGTTATCCTGACATAGGCTACACAGTAATGTTATCCTGACATAGGCTACACAGTAATGTTATCCTGACATAGCTACACAGTAATGTTATCCTGACATAGGCTACACAGTAATGTTATCCTGACATAGGCTACACAGTAATGTTATCCTGACATAGGCTACACAGTAATGTTATCCTGACATAGGCTACATAATGTTATCCTGACATAGGCTACACAGTAATGTTATCCTGACATAGGCTACACAGTAATGTTATCCTGACATAGGCTACACAGTAATGTTATCCTGACATAGGCTACACAGTAATGTTATCCTGACATAGGCTACACAGTAATGTTATCCTGACATAGGCTACACAGTAATGTTATCTGACATAGGCTACACAGTAATGTTATCCTGACATAGGCTACACAGTAATGTTATCCTGACATAGGCTACACAGTAATGTTATCCTGACATAGGCTACACAGTAATGTTATCCTGACATAGGCTACACAGTAATGTTATCCTGACATAGGCTACACAGTAATGTTATCCTGACATAGGCTACACAGTAATGTTATCCTGACATAGGCTACACAGTAATGTTATCCTGACATAGGCTACACAGTAATGTTATCCTGACATAGGCTACACAGTAATGTTATCCTGACATAGGCTACACAGTAATGTTATCCTGACATAGGCTACACAGTAATGTTATCCTGACATAGGCTACACAGTAATGTTATCCTGACATAGGCTACACAGTAATGTTATCCTGACATAGGCTACACAGTAATGTTATCCTGACATAGGCTACACAGTAATGTTATCCTGACATAGGCTACACAGTAATGTTATCCTGACATAGGCTACACAGTAATGTTATCCTGACATAGGCTACACAGTAATAAACACTAATCATATGGACTCTGCCTTCGTTTGGCACCCTGCGGTAAAGCCGCGGTCACACGAGCGCTTTTTCCGTCAATTTTCCATGAGCAAGTTTGTTCTGGTATTATTTCAGGACTTGTTCGCACTGGTATGGGAAACTAGACTGAAGGTAGATTACGTTAGGTGGCTTATTTCTGATAAGGCGTTGATTTTTTAAGGGGAGATTTTTAGTTTGTTTCCTACTCCTCCAGCAATCTTAAGATTTCACCCCCTTGATCCCCTTTCAAGATAAATTTGTACATTTTTCGGTAGAAAAATGTCTCGGCCGAAGGCCGGTAACTCTTAAATTACAGGCTCGCTATCGCTCGCCACGATAAAATCGACACCTAAATGGCACGAAAGGTCTTCAACTTGACAGAATGGGGCGGAAATTCTTAAAATCACCAAAATAATGGGGCAAACGTCTTAAAATCTCAAAAGCAATGGGGCTAGACATGAGGGAGAAAGGGGTCAAGAAAAAAAGTCTCTTTAGTGGAAATCTCCCCTTAAGCTTCCAGACCACAATTGCCCGTAAAAATTGCTCGAGAATGGGCTCGTGTGACTCCGGCTAAGTGAAGTGACTTGAAAGGGAGGAGGAGCCTGTTAAAATATCTAAACAAAAAAATTATCTAATTGCCGACTTGCGAGTTTCGTTCTATAAGGAAGTTGGATCTGTAGACAACGATATTTAACAGCATGTACAGCTAAAATACGGTCTTAGTACATTTATAGCCTACATATGTAAAACCCAATTCAACATAGGATTTATCCATCAGAAACGTACATTATTATTGCATTTCTGTTTAATATCGATGTTCACGGCTCCAACTTCCTTATAGCCTGAAACTCGCCAGTGGTCAATTGCTTTTCCGCTCTCAATATTATATAATAGGCATTGTGTACGTTTTGGTCTAAGTAGTACGGTACGGTACGGTACGTTACGTTACGGTACGGTACGGTACGGAACGCCAAATCATCAATACAGATCACTATAGAATGTATGGGTATTTAAGGGAGCCCACCTCGCTTTTCTTCTCTTTCTCTCCCTCTCTCTTTTACTTTTATCCATTCGGCCCCATTTAGCCTACTGTTTTAAGATGTTTGCCCCATCCAGGTGTCAATATTTTCCTGGCGAGCGGTAGCGAGCCAGCATATAGGCTATATATTTTTCTTTTGACAGCAAGCTAAATTTGTACATTTTGCGATAGAAAAATGTCTCCGGCGAAGCCGGTTTTTTGCATACAATGCTGGCTCGCTATCGCTCGCCAGGAAGAAATTGACACCTGGATGGGGATAGACGTCTTAAAACCGTTGGCTGAATGGGGCCGAATGGACACAAGCCAGGGAAAGAGAGAAAAGGAGAAAGATTAAAAAAAAAAACGGTGACCCCCCTTAATAAGCATCCAAATATATACGATACGGTACCGTATATCGTACCGTATATACGGTATATCGTACCGTATATTATGACACTACGCTACGGTAGGCCTATCTCTGGTTCAGAAATCTCTCTCTATATCTCTCTCTCTCTCTCTCTCTCTCTCTCTCTCTCTCTCTCTCTCTCTCTCTCTCTCTCTCTCTCTCTCTCTCTCTCTCTCTCTCTCTCTCCTCTCTCTCTCTCTATCTCTCTCTCTCTCTCTCTCTCTCTCTCTCTCTCTCTCTCTCTCTGTGTGTGTGAATATATATATATATATATATATATATATATATATATATATATATATATATATATATATATATGTATATACCGGTATATATATATACAGTATATATATATATATATATATATATATATATACTATATATATATATATACAGTATATATATATATATATATATATATATATATATATATATATATATATATCATGGTCATCAGTTATTATTAATGCATGAATTTAAACAGTAGCGGTAACATGACGTAACTTTGGACGGGGAGGTAACTTCGGACACTAGAAAACATACAATGAACCACAGTTACCGGTATGGGATAAATACATGATGTTATGGAAACATACAATGAACCACAGTTACCGGTATGGGATAAATACATGATGTTATGGAAACATACAATGAACCACAGTTACCGGTATGGGATAAATACATGATGTTATGGAAACACACAATGAACCACAGTTACCGGTATGGGATAAATACATGATGTTATGGAAACACACAATGAACCACAGTTACCGGTATGGGATAAATACATGATGTTATGGAAACACACAATGAACCACAGTTACCGGTATGGGATAAATACATGATGTTATGGAAACACACAATGAACCACAGTTACCGGTATGGGATAAATACATGATGTTATGGAAACACACAATGAACCACAGTTACCGGTATGGGATAAATACATGATGTTATGGAAACATACAATGAACCACAGTTACCGGTATGGGATAAATACATGATGTTATGGAAACATACAATGAACCACAGTTACCGGTATGGGATAAATACATGATGTTATGGAAACACACAATGAACCACAGTTACCGGTATGGGATAAATACATGATGTTATGGAAACATACAATGAACCACAGTTACCGGTATGGGATAAATACATGATGTTATGGAAACATACAATGAACCACAGTTACCGGTATGGGATAAATACATGATGTTATGGAAACATACAATAAACCACAGTTACCGGTATGGGATAAATACATGATGTTATGGAAACACACAATGAACCACAGTTACCGGTATGGGATAAATACATGATGTTATGGAAACACACAATGAACCACAGTTACCGGTATGGGATAAATACATGATGTTATGGAAACACACAATGAACCACAGTTACCGGTATGGGATAAATACATGATGTTATGGAAACACACAATGAACCACAGTTACCGGTATGGGATAAATACATGATGTTATGGAAACACAAGTACAGTATGTCTGCGGTGTTCTTCCATAATGCACAGTCATTGTTCCATAACTGTAGCTTACATGTACTGTTATCCAGAAGTGTCCCAAGTATAGCCCCATCCGAAGCTAGGGTATTTCAAGGTATAGAGTTAACCCTATTAGGTGCAGGGCGGCCCAATTTCGATCCTCCCTGCTTTACTCCATTAGTTTGTAGATTTTAAGACGTTTCACCTCATTAGTTTGGCGATTTAAGATGCTTCAACCCAATAAGGTGTCAATTTTTCCTGGGCGAGCGACAGCGAGCCTGCAATTTGGGAGAAATCGGCCTTCGGCCGGGACATTTTTCTACCGAAAAATGTACATATTTAGCTTGAATGGGGTCTGGGGGACGTTTTTTAGTTTGAAGGGGGTCTGGAGAGGCGTGTTTCTAAGTCTTGGGGTTAAACTAAAAACACATTGTTCAAAAATGGCTAAAACAATGAAAACCGTCAATAATAATACAACCCTCAATAATAATACAACCCTCTATAATACAACCCTCTATAATAATACAACCCTCAATAATAATACAACCCTCTATAATAATACAACCCTCTATAATAATACAACCCTCTATAATAATACAACCCTCTATAATAATACAACCCTCTATAATAATACAACCCTCTATAATAATACAACCCTCTATAATAATACAACCCTCTATAATAATACAACCCTATAATAATACAACCCTCTATAATAATACAACCCTCAATAATAATACAACCCTCAATAATAATACAACCCTCTATAATAATACAACCCTCTATAATAATACAACCCTCTATAATAATACAACCCTCTATAATAATACAACCCTCTATAATAATACAACCCTCTATAATAATACAACCCTCTATAATAATACAACCCTCTATAATAATACAACCCTCAATAATAATACAACCCTCTATAATAATACAACCCTCTATAATAATACAACCCTATATAATACAACCCTCTATAATAATACAACCCTCTATAATAATACAACCCTCTATAATAATACAACCATCTATAATAATACAACCCTCTATAATAATACAACCCTCAATAATAATACAACCCTCTATAATAATACAACCCTCTAATAATACAACCCTCTATAATAATACAACCCTCTATAATAATACAACCCTCTATAATAATACAACCCTCTATAATAATACAACCCTCAATAATAATACAACCCTCTATAATAATACAACCCTCTATAATAATACAACCCTCTATAATAATACAACCCTCTATAATAATACAACCCTCTATAATAATACAACCCTCTATAATAATACAACCCTCTATAATAATACAACCCTCTATAATAATACAACCCTCAATAATAATACAACCCTCTATAATAATACAACCCTCAATAATAATACAACCCTCTATAATAATACAACCCTCTATAATATACAACCCTCTATAATAATACAACCCTCTATAATAATACAACCCTCTATAATAATACAACCCTCTATAATAATACAACCCTCTATAATAATACAACCCTCTATAATAATACAACCCTCTATAATAATACAACCCTCAATAATAATACAACCCTCTATAATAATACAACCCTCTATAATAATACA
>CM064517.1:1827695-1877637 GCA_032716605.1 Paralithodes platypus
TCGAGAGATTGAATCTACCTACACTGGAACAGAGAAGGAAACGAGGACAGCAAATTCAGATATATAAATGTGTTAGAGGTATTGACAAAATCGACCAAGAAAACTTCATAGAGAGGGATGGAGGTGAGAGGACAAGAGGTCACAGCTACAAACTAAAAGTGCTAAATAGTAAATCTGATCTGAAAAGTAAAAGATTTCCTACCAACTCGATTAGTGGGTGGAACAAATTGCCAGCCGAAGTAGTGTCTGCACCATCAGTGCATAGTTTCAAAGCACGGTATGACAAACATATCTTAGGAGGCGGGAATTAACGAGCATGCTCACTACCGCAAATACAACTAGTGTAAGTACAACTAGTGTAAGTACACACACACACACACACTATGAAAACTCCCTCAAACGAAGAAAAGAATATGGGGCAATTCAATGTTGTCGTAGGCTTTGAACACTGACCCAGGAAAAAGGACACACACAATTCAATCACAATTTCCATTCCTTATATTTTTCGTGTCAAAAATCCCCTCTGGTCTCGGTATATATTTGTTCATTATCTCTTAAAATTGGTATGTGTGTGTGTGTGAGAGAGAGCGAGAGCGAGCGAGAGAGAGAGTGTGTGTGTGTGTGAGAGAGAGAGAGAGTATGATTATGTGGGTACGGTAATTAGTGTGATAATTATACATGTTTTTATTTATTTATTTTGTTATTTGTTTTAACTTTTCTTTTTGGTGGATCATAGGCTACATGCGATATATTGTCCAACAGTAGGGTGTCAAAGGAAAGCCAAGTCCATTATATAATTGTCAAAGGAAAGCCAAGTTCATTATATAATTGTCAAAGGAAAGCCAAGTCCATTATATAATTGTCAAAGGAAAGCCAAGTCCATTATATAATTGTTTTATTTCTTAGTGTGTTTTGTATACAAATAATTTTTTTGTTTACAGTTCAATTTGAGACTTAAGGGGAGGTATTTAGTTGATTCCCTAGACACCCATCAAGCTTAAAATTACTCCCCCCTAGACCCCCTTTCAAGATTAATTTGTACATTTTTCGGTAGAAAAATGTCCCGGCTTAACGACGGTTCCTCTTATATTACAGGCTCGCTTTCGCTCGCCAGGATAAAATCGACACCTACATGGCACGAAAGGTCTTAAAATTGACAGAAATTGGTCGAAAGTTCTTAAAATCGTCAAAATAATGGGGCGAACGTTTTAAAATTAGAAAAGCAATGGGGCTAAACATGAGGGAGAAAGGAGTCAAGAACAAAAATTCTCAAGTGGATATCTCCCCAGTCGGTAATAAGCCGGTAGCCTATCACACGAGCGCTTTTTCCCTCAACATTTATCCTTAACACTGGTCTGGCAGCTCATGGGGGTCAACACTTAAAATATTTCTGCTATCAAAGTTCATTTATCATCAGTCTAGTTTCCGGTACCAGTGCCAAATAATCCAGAAATGTTGCCAGAAATTTGTTGATCATGGAATGTTGACTATAAAAGCTCTCGTGTGATACCGGCTTTATGGAGTGATACAATAGACAACACAATGTTATTTAATTTTAATTGGTTTGTATTCTTGCTCATATTCATTCAAGTCTTCAAACAAAATTGCTCCGGTTTGATATAGTACAGTCGCGCTAATAAGTCATGTCCCGGCTGTCATTACGTTTGGCTTGCTCTGTGCTGTATTAAGTCTCAGTAAGTGACCCACGAGGTATAGCTAACCTTCTTGCGGATATTTTCTCCACCAACTCAACCTTAGATGAAATAAACTGCTCCGGTTTGATATAGTACAGTCGCGCTAATAAGTCATGTCCCGGTTGTCATTACGTTTGGTTTGTTCTGTGCTGTATTAATGTCTGTCAGATGTTGAATAGGGCGAGTAAGTGTAGGAACATGTTTGTATATTTCACTCGATATGAAGGAATGAAGCTTAGATATTGCTGATACCTATTATTGATCAAAACATACTTGGTGCCGAGGCATCACTTATTAGCGCGACTGTACCCTGGCCTACAGATATAAGGTGCTTACGTGAGTTGTGGGAGGTAGGGGTTAGGGGGGTTGGATGTTGGGGAGGAGAGGGGTTTGTGTTGTGTGTGTTTGGGGTACCTTCAGGGGGTCGTCAGTTACCATGATAAGAGGAGCCTGTAACGTTATACCCAGGGAGAAGGTTGTGGGAGGTAGGGGTTAGCGGGGTTGGAGGTTGGAGAGGAGAGGGGTTTGTGTTGTGTGTGTTTGGGGTACCTTCAGGGGGTCGTCAGTTACCATGATAAGAGGAGCCTGTAACGTTATACCCAGGAGAAGGTTGTGGGAGGTAGGAGTTGAGGGGCGGTCGGTGGTTGGTGAGGAGAGGGGTTTGTGTTGTGTGTGTTTGGGGTACCTTCAGGGGGTCGTCAGTTACCATGATAAGAGGAGCCTGTAACGTTATACCCAGGAGAAGGTTGTGGGAGGTGGGAGTGGGGGGGGGGTTGGAGGTTGGAGAGGAGAGGGGTTTGTGTTGTGTGTGTTTGGGGTACTTTCAGGGGGTCGTCAGTTACCATAATAAGAAGAGCCTGTAACGTTATACCCAGGGAGAAGGTTGTGGGAGGTAGGGGTGGGGGGGTTGGAGGTTGGGGAGGAGAGGGGTTTGTGTTGTGTGTGTTTGGGGTACTTTCAGGGGGTCGTCAGTTACCATAATAAGAAGAGCCTGTAACGTTATACCCAGGGAGAAGGTTGGGGGGGGTAGGGGGGGGGGGGTTGGAGGTTGGGGAGGAGAGGGGTTTGTGTTGTGTGTGTTTGGGGTACTTTCAGGGGGTCGTCAGTTACCATGATAAGAGGAGCCTGTAACGTTATACCCAGGGAGAAGGTTGTGGGAGGTAGGGGTTAGCGGGGTTGGAGGTTGGAGAGGAGAGGGGTTTGTGTTGTGTGTGTTTGGGGTACTTTCAGGGGGTCGTCAGTTACCAGAAGAGCCTGTAGCGTTATACCCAGTGAGAAGGTTGTGGGAGGTAGGGGTAAGGGGGGTAGAGGGGGTTGTGGGGGGGCCTAGGGGGTTTTGGAGGGTGGAGGCTGGAGAAGGTAGGGGTTAGGGGTGTTGGGTAAGGGTCCAGGGGTTGTGTGGGGATCTAGGGGATGGCGGGGTGGAGAATGTAGGGGGGGTTGTGTGGGGGTCTAGGGTTTGGAGGCTGGAGAAGGTAGGGGTTGGGGGGGTTGTGTAAGGGTCTAGGGGGGGTAGGGGGTTGTGTGGGGACCTAGGGGATGGAGGGTGGAGAAGGTAGGGGTGGTTGTGTGGGGGGGGGTCTAGGTTGGGGTTGGAGGGGTTGGGGGAGGGTCGGGAGTTGGGGGGTTGTGTGGGGATCTAGGGGATGCAGGGTGGAGAAAGTAGGGGTGGGTGTGTGGGAGTCTATGGGTTGGAGGGTGTAGGGGTTGGGGGGTTGTGTAAGGGTCTAGGGGCTGGGGGAGGGTTGGGGGGTTGTGTGGGGGTCTAGGGTTGGAGGCTGGAGAAGGTAGGGGTTGGGGGGGTTGTGTAAGGGTCTAGGGGTTGTAGGGGGTTGTGTGGGGATCTAGGGGATGGAGGGTGGAGAAGATAGGGGTGGTTGTGTGGGGGTCTAGGGTTTGGAGGTTGGAGGAGATTGGGGTTGGGGGTTGTGTGGGGATCTAGGGGATGGAGGGTGGAGAAGATAGGGGTGGTTGTGTGGGGGGTCTAGGGTTTGGAGGTTGGAGGAGATTGGGGGTTGGGGGTTGTGTGGGGATCTAGGGGAGGGAGGGGGGAGAAGAGGGGGGGGGTTGTGGGGGGGTCTAGGGTTTGGAGGTTGGAGGAGATTGGGGTTGGGGGTTGTGTGGGGATCTAGGGGATGGAGGGTGGAGAAGATAGGGGTGGTTGTGTGGGGGTCTAGGGTTTGGAGGTTGGAGATTGGGGTTGGGGGTTGTGTGGGATCTAGGGGTTGGGGGTATGGTGTGGGGTTTGGGGGCTGGGGGCTGTGTTGATGTGTGGGCGACTCGATAGCTTAGTGTATATTACTGGTTCACATAGGCTAAGACAATTTTTTTTTCCCTGGCTACTTTTGAGCAACATCTATTTTTTTTTTTTTTTTTTTTTTTTTTTTTTTTTTTTTTATATCGGCCTCGACCGAATTGTTATAGTTGGCTGGAATCTTGTTAACCCTTTGAAGCTCTGACGCGTTTTAGCAGTTTATTTTGGCTATTATTAGACGAATTTATGCAGCTTAGGAAGTATGTCGGTATTAAAAGGGTAAATACTATCTCCATCAACCCTTTGACTTCCATCTACCGTTACCGTACTAATCTGAATAAAATCGTCTAATAGTAGCCAGAAACAGAACAGAAACGCGTATTGGAGCTTGAAAGGGTTAATTCATAAGCCTCCAGACCAGATATGTCGAGAAGAAACGCCAGAAAAAGAAAAAAATCCAGTCGTGTGAATTAATTGGCCTTGACGAAATTTTGGGTCGGTTAACCCGTCAAGCGCGATAGGCCTCACGGAAGGCTTCCTATAGGGAACGCGATAGGCCTCACGGAAGCAAGACCATAAAAAAAGCCTTCCAAAAAAAAAAAAGGGCCTATCAAAACAAAGGAATTTGTCTCTAGGTGAGATAATTCCCCTCCAGTACTCATCCATGTAAATCTCACCCACCCCCCTACCCTCCTTCCCCACCTTAATCCCCCCTCCCTCCCCTCCTCAATTATCACCTATTTTTCCTCTTATTATCATCATTTATCGGTTATTTTTCTCTCCCGCAATAATGTAGCACAAGTGGGTTGCAGAAAAGATCGTTATGTAACACCCAGACACCGGCACACACCGCCCCGCTCATCTCAGTTACCTCACAGACAGCGAGAGAGGAGGGTTGCCTGTGGCTCTCTCTCGCCTGAGATTATGACCGGGTGGCCAATATCTTCGTTTTTCACCACCCAAATGCTTTTCCCACTTATTTTAGCACTCTTGAAGGTTCATATATACATCATATATGTAAAATAAAAGCATACCGAAAACAAATAATGCTCTATATTGTAAATATAACGAATTCTGTGTGAATCCAAGGCTAGAAATGCACAAATAACTACCCTAGCCCCTAGGTCTATTTAGCGCTTGTCAGGTTAAGGGGGTACCGGTACTACTTGCTTTTTCTGGACCCCCTTCTCCCTCATGTTTAGCATATTTATTTTGAGGTTTTAAGACGTTTGTTCTATTAGTTTGGCGATATTCAGACGTTTCACCCCATTTTGTTTGTCAATATTAAGTCCTTTTGTGCCATTTAGGTGTCGATATTTTCCTGGCGAGCGAAAGCGAGCCTGTAATTTTAAGAGGAACCGTCCTTCGGCCGGGACATTTTTCTACCGACAAATGTACAAATTTATCTTGATAGGGGTTCTAGGGGGTGTTCTTTTAAGCTCGATGGAAGTCTAGCGAGAAAACAAAAAAATATATAAATCATTAAATATACCGGTATAGGCCAAAACAACAAGCACTACCCCCTTATTAACCCTTTCAAGCTCCAATTCGCGTTTCTGTCCTGTTTTTGGCTACTATTAGACGATTTTATTCGGATTAGTAACGGTACATGGAAGCCAAAGGGTTGATTGAGATAGTATTTACCCTTTTAATACCCACAGATCCTTCCTAAGCTGCATAACATTGTCTAATGATAGCCAAAATAAACTGCTAAAACGCGTCATAGCTTCAAAGGGTTAAAGGTTGTCATACCACGGCTGGCTCATATGAGAAGGAATGCCAGACCATTATCAGGAATTGGCATTGTTTTGGCTAGTATTATCACCTCCAGAGACATCATTTGAACTATAAGCCCCAATTATATATCTGCAAATAATATAATCATTTGAACTATAAGCCCCAATTATATATCGGCAAATAATATAATCATTCATATTTTTTCACCAACCAACTTTACTTCTAAGCTCAATTAATGAAATCAACAAATACATGTGGCACTCCAAGGACTCGAACCTAGGACGTCACTCACACCGAAATTCCGCGCACCTATGCATTAAGGGGAGGTTTTTAGTTTGTTCCCTAGACTTTCATCAATCTTAAAAATTTTACATCCCCTAGACCCCCTTTCAAGATAAATGTGTACATTTTTCGGTAGAAAAATGTCCAGGCCGAAGGCCGATTCCTTTTAAATTACAGGCTCGCTATCGCTCGCCAGGAAAAAATCGACAGCTAAATGGAACGAAAGGTCTTAAAATTGACAGAAATGGGGCGAAAGTTCATAAAATAATCCAACTAATGGGACGAACGTTTTAAAATTTCAAAAGCAATGGGGCTAAACATGAGGGAGAAAGGGGTCCAGAAAAAATTCCCTCAAGTGGAAATCTCCCCTTAAGCTATGAAGACTAAAGATAATGGACTGGGTTTTCGTTTGCCACCCTACGGCTGAGTCAAGCGGGTGTTTGTCCAGCAAGCCGGGTTATGCAGGGTTCAAATCACACCATATCACAATTAACCCCTTCACGCATTTATGACGCAGAGGTTGCCAGATTAGCAATAAGAAATGGAGTTCTCTCACTCTTATAATGACCTCTCCAAAATTAGTGTTCTGCCCACAGCTAACTCAAAGACAAAGTCTGCAGAGGTTGAAGTAACTAAACTAAAGGTTTCTAAATACCCCTGATGGTAACAAAGGCTTTAAAGTATCCCCAATAGGCTCAACACAGCTAACTCAAAGACAACTGCAGAGGTTGAAGTAACTAAACTAAAGGTTTATAAATACCCCTGATGGTAACAAAAGGCTTTAAAGTATCAATAGGCCACAGCTAACTCAAAGACAACTGCAGAGGTTGAAGTAACTAAACTAAAGGTTTCTAAATACCCCTGATGGTAACAAAGGCTTTAAAGTATCCCCAATAGGCTCAACACAGCTAACTCAAAGACAACTGCAGAGGTTGAAGTAACTAAACTAAAGGTTTCTAAATACCCCTGATGGTAACAAAGGCTTTAAAGTATCCCCAATAGGCTCAACACAGCTAACTCAAAGACAACTGCAGAGGTTGAAGTAACTAAACTAAAGGTTTCTAAATACCCCTGATGGTAACAAAGGCTTTAAAGTATCCCCAATAAGCTCAAAATCGCGTCATATGTCGGAGAGTGTTAACTATGGTGGGCGTCACGCTCATCAGTACCGGTAACACTATACCCTGTTTATTATAGGTAGGCCAGAAATACAAACTTCAACCTCTTATAACTCAAAAAGGACCTCAGTAAGCGAGGCCGATCCTTAGTGATATTAGCCCCATTCATTGTTCTTTCCACTCACTAAACAATACGCTTTCCATAGGCCTAATGCAGTTGGGTCGAGTAGCCTACATGATTAGATTGATATCCAAAATTCGAAAATGGATATTAATCGTGATTGTGTATTCAACCTTTAACTGTGTTGGTGGTGTAATGGTTTAGAAACTTTAGATGCTTATGTTCTGGGTGTGGTGTCCCGAGTTGGAATCCCGGGAGGGACCATAGGCTATGCTTTCATTAGTGTATTCAAGTGCATTGGGGTTTATAATTGATGATTAATGTTAAGAACGGGGTGTTACCTATTTCTACCATTAGGAAAGAGTCCTCTAGGAATTAAGTGTGGAAAGTTACAGCCCGTTTGCTCCAGCCTTTTTTTTAATTAGAGGTTCGAGATGAAAATGTCTGGCCTAATTATAGTTAATGAACTATATCAGTGTGGCAAGTTTTTATGCCAAATCAGTTTTTATGCTGTTTATCGCAACACTAATTCCGAGTTAAGGGGAGGTTTTTAGAGTGTTTCCTAGACTTCCATCAAGCTTGAAATTACACCCCCTTGACCTCCTTTCAAGGTAAATTTGTACATTTTTCGGTAGAATAATGTCCCGGCCGAAGGCCGATTCCTCTTAAATTACAGGCTCGCTATCGCTCGCCAGGAAAAAATCGACACCTAAATGGCACGAAAGGTCTTAAAAGTGACAAATGGGGCAAAAGTTCTTAAAATTGCCAAACTAATATGGGGAACGTCTTAAAATCTCAAAAGCAATGAGGCTAAACATGAGGAAGAAAGGGGTAAATAAAAATATCCCTCCAGTGGAAATCTCGCCTTAAATAACATCATCACTGGACGTGTCTCGCAAAGTTTCCCCTGCAGGTCTTTTTCCCGTTTTTTATGCTGTTTATCGCAACACAAATTCCAAGTTCAGGGGAGATTTCCACTGGAGGGATTTTTTTCCTTTGCCCCTTTCTCCCTTATGTTTAGCCCCATTGCTTTTGAGATTTTAAGACGTTCGCCCCATTAGTTTGGCGATTTTAAGAACTTTCACCCCATTATGTCACTTTTAAGACCTGTCGTCCCATTTAGGTGTCGATTTTTTCCTGGCGAGCGATAGCGAGCCTGTAATTTAAGAGGAACCGGCCTTCGGCCGGGAAATTTTTCTACCGAAAAATGTACAAATTTATCTTGAAAGGGGGTCAAGGGGGTGTAATTTCAAGCTTGATGGAAGTCTAGGAAACACACTAAAAACCTCCCCTGAAATGTTATTGTAGCTATATTTAGAGGATTGTGTGCAGTTCAAGAAGGATCTGTGGTAGTAGATAGGGTACAGTGAGATAGTTGGAAGCCTGGTACTTGCTGGAGGCCCTTTTTAAACTGAATAACATCGTCTGAATATAATTAAAAATAAGTCGGCGGTACAGAAGGGGTTAAAGGCTTCTTTACCGGCGGTGTCTTTTTAACCCTCTCCGACATATGACTCGATTTTGAGCCTATTGG
This sequence comes from Paralithodes platypus, assembly GCA_032716605.1. Classification (NCBI taxonomy): domain Eukaryota; kingdom Metazoa; phylum Arthropoda; class Malacostraca; order Decapoda; family Lithodidae; genus Paralithodes; species Paralithodes platypus. Next base: position 1,836,436 of record CM064517.1, read on the forward strand.
GGATACTTTAAAGCCTTTGTTACCATCAGGGGTATTTAGACACCTTTAGTTTAGTTACTTCAACCTCTGCAGTTGGCTTTGAGTTAGCTGTGGGCAGAAAACTAATTTTGGAGAGGTAATTATATGAGTGAGAGAACTCTATTTCTTATTGGTAATCTGGCAACCTCCGTCATATGTGCGTAAAAGGGTTAACATTATTCTGGCTACTATTAGGCGCTTTTATTCAGTTTCAAAAGGGCCTCCGACAATTAAAAGGCTTCGAAAACTCTCGCTTAAGGGAGGTGACCTGCTTTTTGTTCTCTCCTTTTCTCTCTTTCTTTAGCCCCACTCAGCCTACTGTTTTAAGACGTTTATCCCCATCCAGGTGTCAATTTTATTTACTGGCGAGCAGTAGCGAGCCAGCATATTTCTTAAATGCTTTTGACAGCAGGCTAAATTTGTACATTTTTGGATATAAAAATGTCTCCGGCGAAGCCGGATTTCTTCATATAATGCTGGCTCGCTATCGCTGGCCAGGAAGAAATCGACACCTAGATGGGGATAGGCCTAAACGTCTTAAAATAGTTGGCTGAATGGGGCCGAATGGATACAAGCCAGAGAAAAGGAGAACAGGAGAAAAATACAAAAAGCAGGTCACCCCCCTTAACCCTTTTTACTACCGGTACCTCAGATCCTTTCTTTAACTGCCCAAAATCGTCTAAATATACCGGTACAAAGAATTGAGATTAAATCGTCTTTAAACTAACGTTGTCGGTACAGAAGGGGTTAACCCCTTCTGTACCGAGGACGTCCTTATAATTGTATTCTAGCTACCGGTATATTTAGATGGTTGTGTGTAGTTTAATAAGGATCTGTGGTACCGTAGTCAAAAGTGAGATAGTTCAAAGCCGGTTCATTCCTGGAAGCCTTTTGGAAACTTGCCGTAATCAAAGTGACAAGTGAAGCAGCCCTTAAGGGGGGTGACCTGCTTTTTTTATTTCTCTCTTTTTCTCTCTTTCTCTGGCTTTTATCCATTCGGCCCCATTCAGCCAACTATTTTAAGACGTTTATCCCCATCTAGGTGTCGATTTCTTCCTGGCGAGCGATAGCGAGCCAGCATTATATTAAAAAATCAGGCTTCGCCTGAGACATTTTTCTATAGAAATACCGGTATGTACAAATTTAGCCTGCTGTCAAAAACATTTAAGAAATATGCTGGCTCGCTACTGCTCGCCAGTAAAGAAAATTGACACCTGGATGGAGATAAACGTCTTAAAACAGTAGGCTGAATGGGGCCAAATGGATACAAGCCAGAGAAAGAGAGAAAAGGAGAGAACAAATGCAGGTGACCCCCCTTAACAGGGTTGCCTGGAACTCCGTCATTAGGACAAGAGACTGAAACTGTCCGTACCGTATGTGTGGAGTAGCACTCAGTCTTAACATGTTAACATGGAAAATCGGAATCCTCTAATAGTAGCCAGAGTAAAGTTTAACGACGGCATCGGTGCTGAAGGGGTTAAGGGCTAACGAACGTAAGGCGCGCACCTCTCTCTCTGTCTCGCTTCCTCTCTCTCTCTCTCTCGCTCTCTGTCTCTCTCTCTCTCCTGCTTCAGAATGCAAACAGAAGATTCGGATAATATTCCTCCACTCATTTATAATTGCACCAAGTTTGATCATTTTCCCCACACCACCCCGCGCCCCATTTCTGTCAATTTTAAGACCTTTCCTGTCAATTAGGCCAGAATAAAGTTAACAAAACGTCTCCGGTAAAGAAGGGGTTAAGACGTTTTTACCCCCCCCCCCCTCTCTCTCTCTCTCGCTCTCTCTCTCTCTCTCATGAACCATTTCACCACTGGGCTCAAGGAGCTGGAGTTTTCGCAGAGAGGCGCCAATCCTGACGTTATTCTTGACTTACAGTGTGCTGGCTTCATATTCCAATAGGGTTGATAGCCTCTGAAGTCCTATTTTAACTACCTAACTGGGCTCACTTCCCCCCCCCCCCCCCCTGTCTCTCTCTCTCTCACTTGTATTTTTCTCTCCCTCCCCTATTTTGCCAACTTCCACAATAACATTAGTTTGGGAGATACTGATAACGAGATAGCGCGGGGTGGTGTGGGGGAAATGAGCAAACTTGGTGCAATTATAAATGAGTGGTGGAATTTTATCCGAATCTTCTGTTTGCATTCTGAAGCAGGTGAGAGAGAGAGAGGGGGGGGGGGGGGATGCGCCTTACGTTCGTTAGCCCTTAACCCCTTCAGCACCGATGCCGTCGTTAAACTTTACTCTGGCTACTATTAGAGGATTTCCATACATAACATGTTAAGACTGAGTGCTACTCCACACATACGGTACGGCCAGTTTCAGTCTCTTGTCCTAATGGCGGCGTTCCAGGCAACCCTGTTAAGGGGGGTCACCTGCATTTGTTCTCTCCTTTTCTCTCTTTCTCTGGCTTGTATCCATTTGGCCCCATTTAGCCTACTGTTTTAAGAAGTTTATCCCCATCCAGGTGTCAATTTTCTTTACTGGCGAGCAGCAGCGAGCCAGCATATTTCTTAACTGTTTTTGACAGCAGGCCAAATTTGTAAATTTTTGGATAGAAAAATTTCTCCGGCGAAGCCGGATTTCTTAATATAATGCTGGCTCGCTATCGCTCGCCAGGAAAAAATCGACACCTAGATGGGGATAAACGTCTTAAAATAGTTGGTTGAATGGGGCCGAATGGATACAAGCCAGAGAAAGAGAGAAAAAGAGAGAAATAAAAAAAGCAGGTCACCCCCCTTAAGGGCTGCTTCACTTGTCACTTTGATTACGGCAAGTTTCCAAAAGGCTTCCAGGAATGAACCGGCTTTGAACTATCTCACTTTTGACTACGGTACCACAGATCCTTATTAAACTACACACAACCATCTAAATATACCGGTATATTTAGATGGTTGTGTTGTCTCTCTTTCTCTCACGCACTCACTCTCTCTCTTCTAAGTCACCTCACGTCTCATCCTTATTGCACCCCACTCACTCTTTGGCCCTTGTCTCTCTCTAACTCTAACTCACTCTCTCACTCTTTCACGTAGCTAGAATACAATTACAAGGTCTGTTTAATCTCAATTCTTTGTACCGGTATATTTAGACGATTTTGGGCAGTTTAAGAAAGGATCTGACGTAGTAAAAAGGGTTAAGGGGGGTGACCTGCATTTTGTAGTTTTCTCCTTTATTCTCTTTCTCTGGCTTGTATCCATTCGGCCCCATTCAGCCAACTATTTTAAGACGTTTATCCCCATCTAGGTGTCGATTTCTTCCTGGCGAGCGATAGCGAGCCAGCATTATATGAAGAAATCCGGCTTCGCCGGAGACATTTTTCTACCGAAAAATGTACAAATTTAGCCTGCTGTCAAAAACATTTTAAAAATATGCTGGCTCGCTACCGCTCACCAGTAAAAATTTGACACCTGGATGGGGATAAACGTCTTAAAACAGTAGGCTGAATGGGGCCGAATGGATACAAGCCAGAGAAAGAGAGAAAAGGAGAGAACAAAAAGCAGGCCCCTGTAACATAACATTATAGCCTAGACTGATACATTAGCATACACTTTATTGTGTTGGTCTTATGCGGGATTAGGTTAATATTCAATTATATTATGATGATTAATTCTCAAATTTATCTCTATCTATATGCTCAGGCCCAATCCCCATTTTGGGGGTAGCCGACTCAAGACAGAGCAAGAACAGGAAAAACACAAAAACAACAAATAAAGACAGATAAAAAGCACAAACATTCCAGGTCACCCAGGAGAAGACACACAAATTGGATGACCTAATATAGACCCCAGACTTTCATAATTCTCTCGAATCTCTAAGTACGAGAAGAGAGTATCGTATCGTATTATCTGTATCGGACTGCCCCCCCCTTCTCTCTCTCTCTGTGTTGGGGGTTGTATGTACAGTTCCGAGCACATGAAACAGAGACACGCCCCTCAGCCACGGAGAATCCCTGGTGTACCCTTTCTGGCTGAAGAGCTACGATGGGGTAGAAGGGTGGGGATAGGGGGATATACAGTAGAACACAGCCCTCAAACAGTTTGGGGGGGTGGGTCAACCTTATCAGTAGGGCGATACAGAACAGCCCTTATGATAGGGGGATATAGAACACAGCCCTCAAACAGTTTGGGGGGGGGGGATCAACCTTATCAGTAGGGGGATACAGAACAGCCCTATGATAGGGGGATATAGGAGACAGCCCTATCAAATGGATGGGGGGGGCTCAACCTTATCAGTAGAGGAGGGGTGGATTGAACCGATTCAACCTATGAATCCGAGGTTGAGAGGGGTTATATTTGGTATAGTAGGAGAGATGCTTGGTACCGGTATAGAAGAGTTGGTTGATCCAGCAGAGGGGGTCTTTGTATCACACAAGCTTTCTTGAGCTGATAAGGGTTTCAATTTTGGAGTCTTGGTTTTGGGGGCCTTAATTTTGCAGGGTTTTTTGGGTGGAGGGGGAGGGGTTCTACATACTTTAGGTTTTTTCTGAGCGGCTAAGCGTTTGGGTTTGGTACAAGGTTTTGGCTTAGGTGGGTCTGGTCTCTTGACTTTAAGTGCTATCTGCTTAAGGGTCGGAGGCTTGGGGGGCTTGCACGGTTTATTCTTGGGGGGTGCGCGAAGTTTCATGCGCTTTGATTTAGGGGGTTCATAGGATTTCTCGCAGGGTTTGGGTGGCTCACATTCCTTTGGTGGCTCACACGTTTTTGTTTCCTGGCACTCTTTTACACACTATTCGGGGGCCTTCTGCGGAGTGGGAACCGGCTTGCATTCTGCTTCGTGGACCTTCTGAGGTTTGCGGACGGGCTTACAACAATCCATTTTGAGGGCCTTCTGCGGAGTGAGGACGGGTTTGCACTGGTCTCGTTTGTGAGACTTTATGGGGACGGAGACTCTGGTTGGTTTTTGGGGACGTGTTCTTTTAGAGTGTCTCTTGTTAGACCTTGGGCGACGAGGACGGACATGCCTGGTATTTTTCCGCGTATGGTCGTAGCCACGCAGATCTTTAAAATCCCTAAATTCATAGTCCCCCGACAGCTCTTGAATTTCGAGCTCGACCTCGTCCCCCGTGACCTCCTCCACCTCCTCAGATACCTCTTCCTCCTATACCAACGCTTTATCCTACCGCACACTCTCGCCGCGTCCTTCATTCAACACCTGGTCCTTCTTTACTTTGCCATCCGTTTTAAGCAACATAGCCAAAGTAATGAGTTTCTTTGACAAAGCCAAGAGTTCACTTTTCACCAACCTCAGATCTTACCTCTCGCCCTTCCCCGCATCTACGCCTTCATCCCGTCTTGCCATGTCCCCTTCATTAACCGTATTGTCCTTGTTAACTCGGCCATCCGTGTTCATTAACATCGCCAAACGCGCGAGTTAACTTTTCACATCCCTCACCAGATGATCTTGCCTCTCGCCCTTCTCCGCACCTACGCCTTCAACCCGTCTTGCCACATCCCCCTCTTTATTAACCACATTGTCCTTGTTTTCCTTTTTTTCGCCATCCGTGCTCATTAACATCGCCATACCTGCGAGTTCACTTTTCACATCCCTCACCAGATGATCTTGTCTCTCGCCCTTCTCCGCACCTACGCCTTCAACCCGTCTTGCCACATCCCCCTCTTTATTAACCGCATTGTCCTTGTTTTCCTTTTTATTTTCGCCATCCGTGCTCATTAACATCGCCAAACCTGCGAGTTCACTTTTCACATCCCTCACCAGATGATCTTGTCTCCGGCCCTTCTCCGCCCCTACGCCTTCAACCCGTCTTGCCACATCCCCCTCTTATTAACCACATCTTGTTTTCCATGTTTTTCGCCCATGACAGTGCTCATTAACATCGCCATACCTGCGAGTTCACTTTTCACATCCCTCACCAGATGATCTTGTCTCTCGCCCTTCTCCGCACCTACGCCTTCAACCCGTCTTGCCACATCCCCCTCTTTATTAACCGCATTGTCCTTGTTTTCCTTTTCGCCATCCGTGCTCATTAACATCGCCATACCTGCGAGTTCACTTTTCACATCCCTCACCAGATGATCTTGTCTCTCGCCCTTCTCCGCACCTACGCCTTCAACCCGTCTTGCCACATCCCCCTCTTTATTAACCGCATTGTCCTTGTTTTCCTTTTTATTTTCGCCATCCGTGCTCATTAACATCGCCATACCTGCGAGTTCACTTTTCACATCCCTCACCAGATGATCTTGTCTCTCGCCCCTTCTCAGCACCTACGCCTTCAACACGTCTTGCTATGTCACCCTTTTTATTAACCACATTTTCCTTGGTTTCCATTTTAGTTTGCCATCCGTGCTCATTAACATCGCCAAACCTGCGAGTTCGCTTTTCACATCCCTCACCAGATGATCTTGCCTCTCGCCCTTCTCCGCACCTACGCCTGCAACCCGTCTTGCCACTTCCCCCTCATTAACCACTTGTCCTTGTTTGCCATCCGTGCTCATTAACATCGCCAAACCTGCAAGTTCGCTTTTCACATCCCTCACCAGATGATCTTGCCTCTCGCCCTTCTCCGCACCTACGCCTTCAACCCGTCTTGCCACGTCCCCCATTCTGCTGTCTCAGCATGTCCGCATCCCCTCCCTCTGCACCTTCTTCATCACTCACTTCCATAATCTCACCATCATCACTGCCGAGAGACTCATACTCAGCATCCCCCTCTTTATTTTTGCCATCCGTGCTCATCCTCACCATCGTCACTGCGAGTTCACTCACATCCCTCACCAGATGATCTTGTCACTCGCCCATCTCACGCACCTGAACGCCTTCATACGTCTTGCCACATCCCCTTATTAACCGCGTCCTTCACATCGCATCCGTGCTCATTACATCGCCATACCTATCATCACTTTTCACATCCCTCACCATGATCACTCGCCCTTCTCCGCACTACCTTCAACCCGTCTTGCCAAATTCAACCACTGTCCTTGGTTTCTATCCTCTCATTACATCGCCAAACTGCAAGTTCGCTACATCCTCACTCTTGCCTCTCGCCCTTCTCCGCACCTATCAACCCGTCTTTCCACCATCACTCCACTTCTGCTTGTCTCAGCATGTCCGCTCCCCTCCCTCACCTTCTTCATCACTCACTTCCATAATCTCACCATCATCACTGCTGTGAGACTCATCCTCAACACCTTCTTCCTCATCACTTCCCCTATCTCACCTCGTCACTGCTGAGAGATTCATACTCATCACTCACTTCCAAATCTCACCATCGTCACTGCTGAGAGATCATACTCATCACTCACTTCCATAATCTCACCATCGTCACTGCTGAAGACTCATACTCATCACTCACTTCCATAATCTCACCATCGTCACTGGTCTCATACTCATCACTCACTTCCATAATCTCACCATCGTCACTGCTGAGAGATTCATACTCATCACTCACTCCATAATCTCACCATCGCACTGTATTCAACCTCACCACTTCCATAATCTCAACATCGTCACTGCTGAGAGTCATACTCATCACTCACTTCCTCTCATCATCGTCACTGCTGCCATCGCCAACACTCACTTCCCTCTCACCATCGTCACTGCTGATACTCATCACTCACTTCTCTCTCGTCACTGCACCTCACCTCACTTCCATAACTCACCATCGTCCGCGCTCATGCCTCTCGCCCTTCTCTGCACCTACAACCCGTCTTTCCATGTCCCCCAGGACCTCCACTTCTGCTCGTCTAAGCATGTCTGCAACCCCACCCTCACCCATCACGCCGCCACCTCTTGCTACAGCATGGTCAGCACCCTTCACTTGCCTCTCGCCCTTCTCCGCACCTATGCCTTCAACCCGTCTTTCCATGTCCCCCAGGACCTCCACTTCTTCTCCTCTTAGCACGTCCTCACCTCTCTTACCCATCACTCCGCCACCTCTTGCTTGCCTCTCGCCCTTCTCTGCACCTTCAACCCGTCTTCCCATGTCCCCCAGGACCTCCACTTCTCCTCTAGCTCGTCCTCACCTCTCTTACCCATCGCTCCGCCACCTCTTGCTTGCCTCTCGCCCTTCTCTGCACCTTCAACCCGTCTTTCCATGTCCCCCACTTCTCCTCTTAGCTCGTCCTCACCTCTCTTACCCATCGCTCCGCCACCTCTTGCTTGCCTCTCGCCCTTCTCTGCACCTTCAACCCGTCTTTCCATGTCCCCCAGGACCTCCACTTCTCCTCTTAGCTCGTCCTCACCTCTCTTACCCATCGCTCCGCCACCTCTTGCTTGCCTCTCGCCCTTCTCTGCACCTTCAACCCGTCTTTCCATGTCCCCCAGGACCTCCACTTCTTCTCTTAGCACGTCCTCACCTCTCTTATCCATCACTCCGCCACCTCTTGCTTCCCTCTCGCCCTTCTTTGCACCTTCAAACCCGTCTTTCCATGTCCCCCAGGACCTCCACTTCTCCTCTCTTAGCTCGTCCTCACCTCTCTTACCCATCGCTCCGTCACCTCTTGCTTGCTTGCCTCTCGCCCTTCACTGCACCTTCAACCCAGCTTTCCCTGTCCCCCCGGACCTCCACTTCTCCTCTTAGCACGTCCTCGCCCCTCTTACCCATCACTCCGCCACCTCTTGCTTGCCTCTCGCCCTTCTCTGCACCTTCAACCGGTCTTTCCATGTCCCCCAGGACCTCCACTTCTTCTCTTAGCACGTCCTCACCTCTCTTATCCATCACTCCGTCACCTCTTGCTTGCCTCTCGCCCTTCTCTGCACCTTCAACCGGTCTTTCCATGTCCCCCAGGACCTCCACTTCTTCTCTTAGCACGTCCTCACCTCTCTTATCCATCACTCCGTCACCTCTTGCTTGCCTCTCGCCCTTCTCTGCACCTTCAACCCGTCTTTCCATGTCCCCCAGGACCTCCACTTCTTCTCTTAGCACGTCCTCGCCCCTCTTACCCATCACTCCGCCATCTCTTGCTTGCCTCTCGCCCTTCTCTGCACCTTCAACCCGTCTTTCCATGTCCCCCAGGACCTCCACTTATCCTCTTAGCACGTCCTCGCCCCTCTTACCCATCACGCCGCCACCTCTTACTTGCCTCTCGCCCTTCTCTGCACCTACACCTACACCTACACCTTCAACCCGTCTTTCCATGTCCCCCACTTCTGCTTCTCTTAGCATGTCCTCATCCCATCCCTCCCCCCTCTTACCCATCACATCTCCCGCTGCACCTGCTCTCCCATCTCCGAGAACGCACCCCACACCCCAAACCGCTAACACTAAAAGGCCTAAAATAAAAAATTTCATAACAATTTGTCGAAAGGTAAATTTAACAAAGTAGCATTTTTAACCACCGTGTGTGTAGCCTATGTGTGTCCAAGTGAGGATGATATATGTGTGTCACATTCATATAATCACCAACCCACCAATATACTTAAGGGGAGATATCGACTTTAGGGATTTTTTCTGGGCCCCTTTCTCTCTCATGTTTAGCCCCATTGCTTTTGAGATTTTAAGACAGTCGCCCCATTAGTTTGGCGATTTTAAGAACTTTCGACCTCATTTTCGTCAATTTTAAGACCTTTCGTGCAATTTCGGTGTCGATTTTATCCTGGCGAGCGATAGCGAGCCTGTAATTTAAGAGGAACCGGCTTTCAGCCAGGATATTTTTCTACCGAAAAATGTACAAATGTATCTTGAAAGGGGCTCAAGGGGGTGTAATGTTAAGCTTGATGGATATCTAGAGACCAAACTAAAAACCTCCCCTTAAGGAACCTGCCCGCCATAGTGAGGTTCTGTTGACTAGGCTCTCAATTGGTCATACACGTTTGACTCTTGGTTATTTAAGGGGGGTGACCTGCTGGCTGTTATTTCTGTCCTTGTTTTCTCTTTCTCTGGCTTTTATCCATTCGGCCCCATTCAGCCAACTATTTTAAGACTTTTATCCCCATCTAGGTGTCGATTTCTTCCTGGCGAGCGATAGCGAGCCAGCATTATATGAAGAAATCCGGCTTCGCCGGAAAAAAATTTCTATCAAAAAATTTACAAATTTAGCCTGCTGTCCCCTCGACCCCTATGATGGTGACCCCTACAATGGGGCTAAACATGAGGGAGAAAGGGGTCAAGAAAAAAATCCCTCCAGTGGATATCTCCCCCTTAAGCATAACAGTGAAATTAGAATGCATGAATGGCGAGTGTGGTTTCTGTTAGTTATAGTTGGCTAATCAGAGGAAACTACACCTATAATTATATCTATCTATCTATCTCTCTATCTCTCTCTATCTATCTCTCTATCTCTCTCTCTCTCTCTCTCTCTATCTATCTATCTATCTATCTATCTATCTATCTATCTATCTATCTATCTATCTATCTCTCTCTCTCTCTCTCTCTCTCTCTCTATCTATCTATCTATCTATATGCTCAGGCCCAATCCCCATTTTTCCATTTTTGTGTCCTATTTTTATTTTATTTTTCAATGATACGCCTGGTATTTGACGGAGAGGAACACAACTTATGTGGCCACCTGTACAGTCCCACAGTCGGCCTAATAAGTCATGTCTCGGCACTAAGTAGGCCTACGGTAAGTTGGGATCGATAATTCGCGAGTTTCAGGCTATAAGGAAGTTGGAGCTGCAGACATCGATATAGAGAGCCGAATTACCCGCTAAAATATGATCGTAGTTCATACATAAATAAATCAAACTTAAGGGGAGATTTCCACTTGAGGGATTTTTTTCTGGACCCCGTTTTCCCTCGTGTTTAGCCCCATTGCTTTTGAGATTTTATGAATTTCGCCGCATTAGTTAGGTGATTTTAAGAACCTTCGCCCCATTTCTGTCAATTTTAAGACCTTTCGTGCCATTTAGGTGTCGATTTTTTCCTGGCGAGCGATAGCGAGCCTGTATTTTAAGAGGAACCGGCCTTCGGCCGGAACATTTTTCTACCGAAAAAATTACAAATTTTTCTTGAAAGGGGGTCTAGGGGGTGTCATTTTAAGCTTGATGGAGGTCTAGGGAACAAACTAAACACCTCCCCTTAATCCAACATAATTTCTTCTCACCGGAAACCTAAATTATTATTGCATTTATATTCTATATCGATGTTTACGGCTCCAACTTCCTTATAGAACGAAACTCGCAAGTGGTCAATTGGCATCAGCAATACCGGAGATATGACTACATGTTCCCGCACTAATCCACCCTATTCAACATCTGACAGACATTAATACAGCTTAGAGCGAGCCAAACGTAATGACAGCGGAGATAAATGACTGCATGTTCCCGCACTAATCCACCCTATTCAACATCTGACAGACATTAATACAGCTTAGAACGAGCCAAACGTAATGACAGCGGAGATATGACTACATGTTCCCACACTAATCCACCCTATTCAACATCTGACAGACATTAATACAGCTTAGAGCGAGCCAAACGTAATGACAGCGGAGATATGACTGCATGTTCCCGCACTAATCCACCCTATTCAACATCTGACAGACATTAATACATCTTAGAGCGAGCCAAACGTAATGACAGCGGAGATATGACTGCATGTTCCCACACTAATCCATCCTATTCAACATCTGACAGACATTAATACATCTTAGAGCGAGCCAAACGTAATGACAGCGGAGATAAATGACTGCATGTTCCCGCACTAATCCACCCTATTCAACATCTGACAGACATTAATACAGCTTAGAGCGAGCCAAACGTAATGACAGCATGTTCCCACACTAATCCACCCTATTCAACATCTGACAGACATTAATACAGCTTAGAGCGAGCCAAACGTAATGACAGCGGAGATATGACTGCATGTTCCCGCACTAATCCACCCTATTCAACATCTGACAGACATTAATACATCTTAGAGCGAGCCAAACGTAATGACAGCGTAGATATGACTACATGTTCCCGCACTAATCCACCCTATTCAACATCTGACAGACATTAATACAGCTTAGAGCGAGCCAAACGTAATGACAGCGGAGATATGACTGCATGTTCCCGCACTAATCCACCCTATTCAACATCTGACAGACATTAATACATCTTAGAGCGAGCCAAACGTAATGACAGCGGAGATATGACTACATGTTCCCGCACTAATCCACCCTATTCAACATCTGACAGACATTAATACAGCTTAGAGCGAGCCAAACGTAATGACAGCGGAGATATGACTTATTAGCTCTACCGTACGTATGCTTTGAATTAAGGTGGGTGACCTGTTTTTGTTGTTAAGGGGGGTGACCTGTTTTTGTTCTGTCCTTTTCTCTCTTTCTCTGGCTTGTATCCATTTGGCCCCATTCAGCCTACTGTTTTAAGACGATTATCCCCATCCAGGTGTCATTTTTTTACTGGTGAGCGGTAGCGAGCCAGCATATTTTTTATTTTTGTTTGACAGCAGGCTAAATTTGTAAATTTTTCGATAGAAAAATGTCTCCGGCGAAGCCGGATTTCTTCATATAATGCTGGCTCGCTATCGCTCGCCAGGAAGATATCGACACCTAGATGGGGATCAATGTCTTAAAATAGTTGGCTGAATGGGGCCGAATGGATAAAAGCCAGAGAAAGAGAGAAAAGGACAGAAATAACAAAAAACAGGTCACCTCCCTTAAGGTGAGGCTGATGGACTGTTGAGGTTAAGGGGAGATGAGTCGTTTTTCTGGTCCCCTTTCTCCCTCGTGTTAAGCCCCATTTGTTTTGAGATTACAAGGGTATTATTAAGGGGAGACGGACCTTTTAATTCTATTAACCCTCTCTTACATATGATGCGATTTTGAGTAATCGAGCTAATATGTCTACCATTTCTGCCAGCTACGGAATATACGTGGACATTTACAGCCCATTTGCTCTAACCCTTTCTATATACAGTATATAGCTAGAGTAATCGAGCTAATATGTCTACCATTTCTGCCAGCTACGGAATATACGTGGACATTTACAGCCCATTTGCTCTAACCCCTTTTTTGAGTACCGGTAACCGTAGTTAGAGTTGACGACATCTGGCTCATCTATACTGAATTGCCGACTTGGTAGTTTGGTTCTATAAACAAGTTGGAGCCGTAGATATGGATATTTAGCAGAATTACCAGGTATGATGCGGTTGTAATACATTGATACGGTACCATTATATAAAACCCAATTCAATATACTTTATACATTATAAAACCCAATTCAATATACTTTATACATTATAAAACCCAATTCAATATACTTTATACATTATAAAACACAATTCAATATACTTTATACATTATAAAACACAATTCAATATACTTTATACATTATAAAACACAATTCAATATACTTCATCCCTCAGAAACCTACATTATTATTGCATTTCCGTTTAAGGGGAGGCTTTTAGTTTGTTTTCTACTCCTCCAGCAATCTTAAAATTTCACCCCGTTGACCCTCTTTCAAGATAAATTTGTAAATTTGTCGGTAGAAAAATTTCCCGGCTGAAAGCCGGTTCCTCTTATATTACAGGCTCGCTATCGCTCGCCAGGATAAAATCGACACCTAAATGCCACGAAAGGTCTTAAAATTGACAGAAATGGGTCGAAAGTTCTTAAAATCGTCAAAATAATGGGGCGAACGTCTTAAAATTAGAAAACCAATGGGGCTAAACATGAGGGAGAAAGGAGTCTAGAAAAAAATCCCTCAAGTGGAAATCTCCCCTAAATATCGATGTTTACGGCACCAACTTTCTTATAGCCTGAAACTCGCCAGTGGTCTGTTGTTTTGGTTCGGGCGCGTACAGTCGCTCACAAAAAAATCGTGGTCCTCACCTTTTTTCTAATTATGGAAGTATATCTCTGGAAACCAATTGAGTGATATAATTGACCACTTGCGAGTTTCAGGCTATAAGGAAGTTGGAGCCTTAAGGGGAGGTCTCCACTTGAGGGATTTTTACCCCTTTCTCCCTCATGGTTAGCCCCATTGCTTTTGAGATTTTAAGACGTTTGCCCCATTAGTTTGGTGATTTTAAGAATTTCCGCCCCATTCTGTCAATTTTAAGACCTTTCGTGAAATTTAGGTGTCGATTTTATCCTGGCGAGCGATAGCGAACCTGTAATTTAAGAGTAACCGGCCTTCGGCAGGGAAATTTTTCTACCGATCAATGTACAAATTTATCTTGTCAAGGGGGTGAAATATTAATAATGCTGGAGGAGTAGGAAACAAACTAGAAACCTCCCCTTAAACATCGATATTAAACAGAAGTGCAATGTAATGTAGGTTTCTAATGGATAACACGAATGTTGAATTGGGTTTTATGTATTTATAAATGTACTACGACCGTATTTTAGCTGGTAATTATGTTAAATATCGATGTCTACGGCTCCAACTTCCTTGTAGAACGAAACTCGCAAGTCGGCAATTTAACCTTCCGACTTCCATTTAGCGCCTTCCTAATCTGAATAAAATCGTCTACTGTTAGCCAGAATGTTAAGCCGGTATCACACGAGAGCTTTTATAGTCAACATTCGATGATCAACATCATTCTGGCAACATTTCTGGAATATTTTGCACTGGTATCGGAAACTAGACTGATGGTAGATGAATTTAGGTGACCGAAATAGTATAAATGTTGACCTCATAAGCTGCCAGACCAGTGTTGAGGGAAAAAGCGCTCGTGTGATACCGGCTTAAGGGTCGTTGGCTGTCTAGTGTGGGTTGGTTAAGGGGGCCCACCTCGCTTTTTCTCTTTCTCTCCCTCTATAGTGCACTTTTTGTTTTATATATTTAAGGGGGTCACCTGCTTTTTTTGCTTTTTCTCTCCCTTTCTCTCTTTCTCTGGCTTGTATCCATTCGGCCTCATTCAGCCAACACGTTTATCCCCATCTAGGTGTAGATTTCTTCCTGGCGAGCGATAGCGAGCCAGCATTGTATGGAGAAATCCAGCTTCGCCGGAGACATTTTTCTATCGAAAGATGAACAAATTTAGTTTACTGTCAAAACAAAATATATATATATGCTGGCTGGCTACCGCTCGCCACGAATATATTGACACCTTGATAGGGGTAAAAGTCTTAAAACAGTAGGCTGAATGGTTACAAGCCAAAGAAAGAGGGAGAGAAAGAGAAAAAAGCGAGGTGGGCCCCCTTAACCAACCCACACTAGACAGCCAACGACCCTTAAGCCGGTATCACACGAGCGCTTTTTCCCTCAACACTGGTCTGGCAGCTTATGAGGTCAACATTTATACTATTTCGGTCACCTAAATTCATCTACCATCATCAGTCTAGTTTCCGATACCAGTGCAAAATATTCCAGAAATGTTGCCAGAATGATGTTGATCATCGAATGTTGACTATAAAAGCTCTCGTGTGATACCGGCTTTACATTCTGGCTAACAGTAGACGATTTTATTCAGATTAGGAAGGCGCTAAATGGAAGTCGGAGGTTAAATTGCCGACTTGCGAGTTTCGTTCTACAAGGAAGTTGGAGCCGTAGACATCGATATTTAACATAATTACCAGCTAAAATACGGTCGTAGTACATTTATAAATACCTAAAACCCAATTCAACATATATACCATTTATCCATCAGAAACTTACATTATTATTGCATTTGTGTTTAATATCAATGTTCACGGCTCCAACTTCCTTATAGCATGAAACTCGCAAGTGGTCAATTGCCATCTCTCCATCCTGATTACTACACTATTATCATGATTTTGTGGCGAAATATGGTGCTATGGTGCTATGATTTTGTAGCGAAATATGGTGCTAATTATGAAAACTTGGCAATAATGTGATGCACAGACATAATATGATGCACAGACATAATATGATGCACAGACATAATGTGATGCAGACATAGACATAATATGATGCACAGACAATATGATGCAGACATAATGTGATGCACAGACAGACATAATATGATGCACAGACATAATATGATGCACAGACATAATATGATGCACAGACATAATATGATGCACAGACATAGACATAATATGATGCACAGACATAATATGATGCACAGACATAATATGATGCAGACATAATATGATGCACAGACATAGACATAATATGATGCACAGACATAATATGATGCACAGGCATAATATGATGCACAGACATAATATGATGCACAGACATAATATGATGCACAGACATAATATGATGCACAGACATAATATGATGCACAGACATAATATGATGCACAGACATAATATGATGCACAAACATAATGTGATGCACAGACATAATATGATGCACAGACATAATATGATGCACAGACATAATGTGATGCACAGACATAATATGATGCACAGACATAATATGATGCACAGACATAATATGATGCACAGACATAATATGATGCACAGACATAATATGATGCACAGACATAATACGATGCACAGACATAACAGTATCATATTTTCCCAGTAAAAATTACAAAATCAGAGGTTAAGGGATTCAATTTACCATCAGCTGGAAAAAAACAGACTTTAAAAGGAGAGGTTTTTAGTGTTTCCTAGACTTCCATCAAGCTTGAAATTACACCCCCAAGACCCCCTTTCAAGATAAATTTGTACATTTTTCGGTAGAAAAATGTCCCGGCCAAAGGCCGGTTCCTCTTAACTTACAGGCTCGCTATCGCTCGCCAGGAAAAAATCGACACCTAAATGGGACGAAAGGTCTTAAAAGTGACATAAATGGGGTGAAAGTTTTTAAAATCGCCAAACTAATAGGGCGAACGTCTTAAAATCTAAAAAACAATGGGGATAAACATGAGGGAGAAAGGGGTAAAGAAAAAAAATCCTCAAGTGGAAATCTGCCCTAAGTATAATTATAGTTTTGTTTTTGGTTTATGTGCAGAAAATAATATTGATGGACTCGTTTCCAGACATATACTTCCAAGACCAGAATTAAAGGGAGGTCTTTAGTTTGTTCCCTAAACTTCCATCAATCTTTAAAATTACACCCCGTAGACCCCCTTTCAAGATAAATGTGTACATTTTTCGGTAGAAAAATTTCCCGGCCAAAGGCCGATTCCTCTTAAATTACAGGCTCGCTATCGCTCGCCAGGAAAAATCGACACCTAAATTGCACGAAAGGTCTTAAAATTGACAGAAATGGGGCGAAAGTTCTTAAATGAATCCAACTAATGGGGCGAACGTCTTAAAATTCCAAAAGCCATGGGGCTAAACATGAGTGAGAAAGGGGTCCAGAAAAAAAGTCCCTCAAGTGGAAATCTCCCCTTAAGCCGGTATCACACGAGAGCTTTTATAGTCAACATTTTTCTGGCAACATTTTTCTGGCGTATTTTGCACTGGTATCGAGAACTAGACTGATGATACCTATATAAATTTAGGTTACCGAAATATTGTCTGTGTTTGTTCGCTGTTTTGTCTTGTGTTTTGTGTTTTCCTGTTCTGGCTCTGTCTTGAGTCGGCCACCCCCAAGAAAATACAAAAAACAAAAAAAATATAATAAATATAATAATAATAATAATAATAATAATAATAATAATAAAAATAAAAATAGAGGAAAATAAAATAAAACCATAGGAAAAGTGGGGATTGGGCCTGAGCATATAGATAGATAGACAGAAATACATATGTTGACCTCATAAGCTGCCAGACCAGTGTTGAGGATAAATGTTTAGTGATAAAGGGCTCGTGTGATACCGGAATGAGGTGAGGTCCAGGAATGTTTATGAGTGACTGTGCAATGTGGCCCCTGCATTCCTCTATAATGCACTTAAGTGGGGTCAATGTGGCCCCTGCATTCCTCTATAGGTGCACTTAAGGGGGTCACCCGCTTTTTTTGCTTTTTCTCTCTTTCTCTGGCTTGTAGCCATTCGGCCTCATTCAGCCAAGACGTTTATTCCCATCCAGGTGTAGATTTCTTCCTGGCGAGCGATAGCGAGCCAGCATTGTATGGAGAAATCCGGCTTCGCCGGAGACATTTTTCTATCGAAAAATGTACAAATTTAGCTTGCTGTCAAAACAAAAATATATATATGCTGGCTCGCTACCGCTCGCCACGAAAATATTGACACCTTGATAGGGGTAAACGTCTTAAAACAGTAGGCTGAATGGATACAAGCCAAAGAAAGAGGGAGAGAAAGAGAAAAAAGCGAGGTGGGCCCCCTTAACCAACCCCCACTAGACACGCCCAACGACCCTTACAGTCTGACTAACAGTAGACGATTTTATTCAGATTAGGAAGGCGCTAAATGGAAGGCGGAAGGTTAAATTGCCGACTTGCGAGTTTCAGGCTATAAGGAAGTTGGAGCTGTAGACAACGATATTTAACCCTATTAGGTGCAGGGCGGGCCAATTTGGATCCTCCCAGTTTTACTCCATTAGCTTGAATGACACAGCATTGGTGGCGGATTCTGATGAGAAACTGCAGCGGGTAGTCAAAGAGTTTGGTGTGGTTTGTGGAAGGAGGAAACTGAAGGTGAACGTCAATAAAAGTAAAGTAATGGTGTGTAATAGGGGAGAGCATAGGGTGAATCTAGATGTGAGGCTGGATGGGGAAATATTGGAACAAGTAGAGTGTTTTAAATATCTAGGAGGAACGATAAGCAGGAGTGGAGGTATGGAAGTGGAGGTAAAACAGAGAGTGTGTGAAGGAAGGAAGGTTTTCGGAGCAATGGGAAGTATGTGGAAGACGAGAAATCTCGGAGTGAAAGTAAAAAGTGCACTGTATCAAGGAATTGTTGTGCCAACAGTGATGTATGGGGCTGAGACATGGGCTCTGAAGAAAAAGGAGAAAAGAGGGCTGGATGTGATGGAGATGAGCTGCTTGAGGAGTATGTGTGGAGTTACTCGTAGAGACAGATTGAGGAATGAAGAGATACGTAGGAGAGTGGGGCAGCAGGAACATTTGTCAGCCAGAGTGGACAGAAGGGTGCTGAGCTGGTATGGTCATGTTGAACGAATGGAAGATGAAAGCCTTACAAAGAGAATATGTGAGTCAGGTACAAGGGGAGATAGAAGGGCAGGAAGACCCCCATTGAGATGGAGAGACTGTGTAAGAAAGGCTTTGGATGATAGAGGAATGACTATAGATCAGGCAGGGGAAGTGGTGGTGGACAGGAGTGAATGGAGAATGCTTGTGAATAGTTGAGTGAACACGTGGTCTTTTGGAGTAAGGGGTCGGGCGCAAGTTGGACTAGATAATAGTCCATCAGGCGCCTGGCCCGGGGAGACGATTAATATGAAGGGTGTGCCTGGAAGTGTGGTGGGAGGGCTTGTGGCTTTGGCTCCGCTGCATGTCTGCCTGCCGAGATCGGAGCCTCTCCGGGTGGTCGGGGGCCGGGGGAGTGCTGGAGCGACCTTGGTAACCCTGGTCTCTGGGTCTTCTGGGTGACCTGGATGTGTGAGAGTTTGTGTTTTTTATCTGTGTTTATTTTTTGTTTTATGTGTTTGTGTTTTCCCTGTTCTTGCTCTGTCTTGAGTCGGCTACCCCCAAGATGGGGATTGGGCCTGAGCATATAGATAGATAGATAGCTTGGAGATTTTAAGGCGATTCATCTCATTAGTTTGACGATTATATGATGGTTCAACCCAATAAGGTGTCGATGTTTCCTGGGCGAGCGATAACGAGCCTTCAATTTGGGAGAAACCGGCCTTTGGCCGGGACATTTTTCTACCGAAAAATGTAGACATTTAGTTTGAAAGGGGTCTGGGGGACGTTATGTTTTAGTTTGAAGGGGGTCTGGGGGACGTTATGTTTTAGTTTGAAGGGGGTCTGGGGAACGTTACGTTTTTAGTTTGAAGGGGGTCTGGGGGACGTTATGTTTTTAGTTTGAGGGGGGTGTGGGGAACGTTATGTTTTAGTTTGAAGGGGGTCTGGGGGACGTTATGTTTTAGTTTGAAGGGGGTCTGGGGAACGTTATGTTTTAGTTTGAAGGGGGTCTGGGGGACGTTATGTTTTTAGTTTGAAGGGGGTCTGGGGGACGTTATGTTTTAGTTTGAAGGGGGTCTGGGGGACGTTTTATATTTAGTTTGAAGGGGGTCTGGGGGACGTTATGTTTTAGTTTGAAGGGGGTCTGGGGGACGTTATGTTTTAGTTTGAAGGGGGTCTGGGGGACGTTATGTTTTAATTTGAAGGGGGTCTGGGGGACGTTATGTTTTAATTTGAAGGGGGTCTGGGGGACGTTATGTTTTAGTTTGAAGGGGGTCTGGGGAACGTTATGTTTTAGTTTGAAGGGGGTCTGGGGGACGTTATGTTTTAGTTTGAAGGGGGTCTGGGGAACGTTATGTTTTAGTTTGAAGGGGGTCTGGGGGACGTTATGTTTTAGTTTGAAGGGGGTCTGGGGAACGTTATGTTTTAGTTTGAAGGGGGTCTGGGGGACGTTATGTTTTAGTTTGAAGGGGGTCTGGGGGACGTTATGTTTTAGTTTGAAGGGGGTCTGGGGGACGTTATGTTTTAGTTTGAAGGGGGTCTGGGGACGTTATGTTTTAGTTTGAAGGGGGTCTGGGGGACGTTATGTTTTAGTTTGAAGGGGGTCTGGGGGACGTTATGTTTTAATTTGAAGGGGGTCTGGGGGACGTTATGTTTTAATTTGAAGGGGGTCTGGGGGACGTTATGTTTTAGTTTGAAGGGGGTCTGGGGGACGTTATGTTTTAATTTGAAGGGGGTCTGGGGGACGTTATGTTTTAGTTTGAAGGGGGTCTGGAGAGGCGGTTTTCTAAGTCTAAAGGGTAAACTAAAAATACATTGTTCTAACATGGCTAAACCAATTAAAACCCTCCATAATTAAACCAAATACCAAAATAACTCCCAAGACGTTGCACCAGATAGTGTTAACAGAATTTACAGCTAAAATACGGTCGTAGTACATTTATAAATACATAAAACCCAATTCAACATACCATTCATCCTTCAGAAACCTACATTATTATTGCATTTCTGTTTAATATCGACGTTCACGGCTCCAACTTCCTTATAGCCTGAAACTCGCAAGTGGTCAATTGAGGAACAGAACTCATGCGGACAACTTTACACGCTGCATTTCGATCGGTTAAGGGGAGGCAGACCGTTTTTCTGGACCTCCTTCTCCCTCTTGTTTAGCCCCATTTTTGTTTAGATTATAAGACCCATTAGTTTGGCGATTATAACACCTTTCGCCCCATTTCGTTGTCAATTTTAAGACCTTTCAAGCCAATTAGGTGTCTTTTTTTTCTTTCTGGCGAGCGACAGCGAGCCTGCAATTTTAAGAGGAACTGGCCTTAGGCCGGGACATTTTTCTACCGACAAATGTACAAATTTATCTTGAAGGGGGGTCTAGGGGGTGTTTTTCTAAGCTTGATGGAGGTCTAGGGAGGAAACTAAAAACCTATATATATGAATACATGAATTAATAGACCAAACAAACGGTCTGCCTCCCCTTAACATTTAGCCCAACAAGGTTCATAAAGCCGGTATCACACGAGAGCTCTTATAGTCAACATTCCATGATCAACATTTTTCTGGCAACATTTCTGGAATATTTGGCACTGGTATCGGAAACTAGACTGATGGTAGATGAATATAGGTGATAGAAATATTGCAAATGTTGACCTCATAAGCTGCCAGACCAGTGTTGAGGGAAAAAGTGCTCGTGTGATACCGGTTTAACCCTATTAGGTGCAGGGCGGGCCAATTTGGACCATCCCAGTTTTACTCCATTAGCTTTGAGATTTTAAGACGTTTCCTCTCATTAGTTTGACGATTATATGATGCTTCAACCCAATAAGGTGTCGATGTTTCCTGGGCGAGCGATAACGAGCCTTCAATTTGGGAGAAACCGGCCTTTGGCCGGGAAATTTTTCTACCGAAAAATTTACACATTTAGCTTGAAGGGGGTCTGGGGGACGTTATGTTTTAGTTTGAAGGGGGTCTGGAGAGGCGTTTTTCAGAGTCTCGGGGTAAACTAAAAACACATTGTTCGAAAATGGCAAAAACAATAAAAACCGTCCATAATAATACAACCAAATATGATAATAACCACCAAGACGTTACGGTACCGTACCGTGCACCAGATAGTGTTAAGTGGCAGGGTTGTAGATCGTAGGCCTATCAGCAATGTTTATAAGACTATTATATCTCTATCATTGTTTGAGAGAATATGGACTGACAGTAGTAGTGATGATGGTGACAGTATTAGTGATGATGGTGACAGTATTAGTGATGATGTTGACAGTAGTAGTGATGATGGTGACAGTAGTAGTGATGATGGTGACAGTAGTAGTGATGATGGTGACAGTAGTAGTGATGATGGTGACAGTAGTAGTGATGATGGTGACAGTAGTAGTGATGATGGTGACAGTAGTAGTGATGATGGTGACAGTATTAGTGATGATGGTGACAGTAGTAGTGATGATGGTGACAGTAGTAGTGATGATGGTAATTAGTGATGATGTGACAGTATTAGTGATTTAGTAGTATTGATGATGGTGACAGTAGTAGTGATGATGGTGACAGTAGTATTGATGATGGTGACAGTAGTAGTGATGATGGTGACAGTATTAGTGATGATGGTGACAGTAGTAGTGATGATGGGTGACAGTATTAGTGATGATGGTGACAGTATTAGTGATGATGGTGACAGTAGTAGTGATGATGGTGACAGTAGTAGTGATGATGGTGACAGTAGTAGTGATGATGGTGACAGTAGTAGTGATGATGGTGACAGTATTAGTGATGATGGTGACAGTAGTAGTGATGATGGTGACAGTAGTAGTGATGATGGTGACAGTATTAGTGATGATGGTGACAGTAGTAGTGATGATGGTGACAGTAGTAGTGATGATGGTGACAGTAGTAGTGATGATGGTTACAGTAGTAGTGATGATGGTGACAGTAGTAGTGATGATGGTGACAGTAGTAGTGATGATGGTGACAGTAGTAGTGAAGATGGTGACAGTGTATTGATGATGGTGACAGTGTAGTGATGATGGTGACAGTAGTAGTGATGATGGTGACAGTAGTAATGATGATGGTGACAGTAGTAGTGATGATGGTGACAGTAGTCAATCAATCAATCAATCAATTCCTTTATTTCGCAATACATATGTACAGTACCGTACACAGTACAAAACACACATTACATAATCCAATAAAAATTATAGTAAAGTTAAATCAAAATGTATTAAACATTCAAAATTATTTCATATATAAAACTATTTAAAATATTAGCTTCTGATAGTCAGGATAAAATCATCAAATAAAATATAAAAAATATATGCATTCAAAACTCAATTATGAGGATGGAAGTTATGCGATAATGAAATTATCGAGTACAATTTAAATGCAATTTCTAAAACGTATTTGTTGCATATAACCGCTGTTAAAAAATAATAGTTACGCCCTTCAAGAGCTAAAACCCATAATAGAAACATGGACCTCGCCTGTCCTCATGGCCTTGTACCCACTCAATCCTGGCTCTCAAAACATCTAGATTTTCTCCTAGTACATCTACATTATAAGTTTTTCGAAACAAATTTACCATAGTTTGAACCATGAAACCTTCTTTAATAATAGGAATATTATGCCTAATTATAGGATTTTGAGACCTTAATACTCTTTTGCAGTATCGTGCTTGAACTAATGCTGTATGATGATTGAGTAGCAATTGTTTGCATCGAGCTGCCGTGATATGGCTGCTGGCGTAGGGAGGTACGCCACAAATACGCTTAAGGGATTTATTAAATTCAACTGAAAATGCTTTAAAACAAAGTAGTAGTGATGATGGTGACAGTAGTGATGGTGACTAGTAGTGATGATGGTGACAGTAGCAGTGATGATGGTGACAGTAGTGATGGTGATAGTAGTAGTGATGATGGTTACAGTAGTAGTGATGATGGTGACTGGAAAAATCGAGCTAATAGTTCCACCATTTAGGAAGAGTCAGACAAGGAATAGCTGTGGAAATTTACAGCCAATTTGCTCTAGCCCTTTTTGTGTTACAGAGGATAGAGGTCATGATTTCTCGCCTACTTACAGCGAATAGACTATAGTAGTGATGATGTTGACAGTAGTAGTAGTAGTAGTAGTAGTAGTAGTAATGGAGCGAAACAGGGAAAGTCCAAAAAGGTCCCCCCCCCCCCTCTCTCTCTCTCTCTCTCTCTCTCTCTCGCGGTCCTAATAGGGTTAAGGGGAGATTTCCACTTGAGGGATTTTTTTCTTGACTCCTTTCTCCCTCATGTTTAGCCCCATTGATTTTGAGATTTTAAGACGTTTGCCCCATTAGTTTGGACATTAAGACATTTCGCCCCATTTCGGTCAATTTTCAGACCTTTCCTGCCATTTAGGTGTCGATTTTTTCCTGGAGAACGATAGCGAGCCTGTAATTTAAGAGGAACCGGCCTTTGGCCGGGACATTTTGCTACCGAAAAATGTACAAATTTATCTTGAAAGGTGCTCAAGGGGGGCCTAATTTCAAGCTTGATGGAGGTCTAGGGAACCAACTAAGCACCTCCCCTTAAGGGGGTAGCACTTGTTTTTTGGTCTATATATTTATTGATATATTTATTTTTAGTCGCCTCGCTAGACCTCCATCAAACGTTAAAAAACACCCCCCAGACCCCCTTACCAGATAAAACACCCCCTAGACCCCCTTACCAGATAAAACACCCCTAGACCCCCTTACCAGATAAAACACCCCCTAGGCCCCCTTACCAGTAAAAACAACACCTAGACCCCCTTACCAGATAAAACACCCCCTAGACCCCCTTACCAGATAAAACACCCCCTAGACCCCCTTACCAGATAAAACACCCCTAGACCCCCTTACCAGATAAAACACCCCCTAGACCCCCTTCCCACATAAAACTCCCCTAGACCCCCTTACCACATAAAACACCCCCTAGACCCCTTACCAGATAAAACACCCCCTAGACCCCCTTACCAGATAAAACACCCCCTAGACCCCCTTACCAGATAAAACACCCCTAGACCCCCTTACCAGATAAAACACCCCTAGACCCCCTTACCAGATAAAACACCCCCTAGACCCCCTTACCAGATAAAACACCCCCTAGACCCCCTTACCAGATAAAACACCCCCTAGACCCCCTTACCAGATAAAACACCCCCTAGACCCCCTTACCAGATAAAACACCCCCAGACCCCCTTACCAGATAAAACACCCCCTAGACAACCTTACGAGATAAAACACCCCCTTGACCCCCCCTCCAGATAAAACACCCCCCAGACCCCCTTACCAGATAAAACACCCCCCAGACCCCCCTCCCAGACAAAAAACCCCTAGACCCCCTTACCAGATAAAACCCCCTAGACCCCCTTACCAGATAAAACACCCCCTAGACCCCCTTACCAGATAAAACACCCCCTAGACCCCCTTACCAGATAAAACACCCCCTAGACCCCCTTACCAGATAAAACACCCCCTAGACCCCCTTACCAGATAAAACACCCCCTAGACCCCCTTACCAGATAAAACACCCCCTAGACCCCCTTACCAGATAAAACACCCCCTAGACCCCCTTACCAGATAAAACACCCCCCAGACCCCCTTACCAGATAAAACACCCCCTAGACCCCCTTACCAGATAAAACACCCCCTAGACCCCCTTACCAGATAAAACACCCCCCAGACCCCGTTACCAGATAAAACACCCCCTAGACCCCCCTACCAGATAAAACACCCCCCAGACCCCCCCACCCCATAAAACACCCCCCACACCCCCTTACCAGATAAAACACCCCCTAGACCCCCTTACCAGATAAAACACCCCCCAGACCCCCTTACCAGATAAAACACCCCCCAGACCCCCTTACCAGATAAAACACCCCCTAGACCCCCTTACCAGATAAAACACCCCTAGACCCCCTTACCAGATAAAACACCCTAGACCCCCTTACCAGATAAAACACCCCCTAGACCCCCTTACCAGATAAAACACCCCCTAGACCCCCTTACCAGATAAAACACCCCCTAGACCCCCTTACCAGATAAAACACCCCCTAGACCCCCTTTCCAGATAAAAACCTAGACCCCCTTTCCAGATAAAAACCTAGACCCCCTTACCAGATAAAACACCCCCCAGACCCCCTTACCAGATAAAACACCCCCTAGACCCCCTTACCAGATAAAACACCCCCTAGACCCCCTTACCAGATAAATTTGTATTTTTTTTGTTTTTTCGGTAGAAAAATGTCTCTGCCGAAGGCCGGATTCTTCTAAAATTACAGGCTCGCTATCGCTCGCCAGGAAAAAAATCGACACCTATGTGACACGAAAGGTCTGAATAGTGACAAAGAAATGAGGTGAAAGGTCTCAAAGTCACCAAACTAACGGAAAGAACGTCTTAACATCTCAACACTAATATGCTAAACATGAGGGAGAAGGGGGTCCAGAAAAAGCGACAACCTCTCCCTTCATTCACTGATTGTCCTTAGCACCTCTTAACCCTATTAGGTGCAAGGCGGGCCAATTTGGACTCCATTAGCTTGGAGATTTTAAGACGTTTCATCGCATTAGTTTGGCGATTATATGATGCTTCAACCCAATAAAGGCGGTATCACACGAGCGCTTTTTCCCTTAACATTTATCCTTAACACTGGTCTGGCAGCTTAGGAGGTGAACATTGATAATATTTCTGTCACTTAAATTCATCTATCATCAGTCTAGTTTCCGATACCACAGCACAATATTCTAGAAATAATACCAGAAAAATGTTGATCATCAAAAGTTGACTATAAAAGCTCTCGTGTGATACCGGCTTAAGGTGTCGATTTTCCCTGGCCGAGCGTAAGCGAGCCTGCAACTTGGGAATAATCGGCCTGTGGCCGGGAAATTTTTCTACCGAAAAATGTACACATTTAGCTTGAAGGGGGTCTGGGGGAGTTTTGTTTTAAAGTTTGAAGGGGGTTTGGAGAGGCATTGTTTAGTTTGAAGGGGGTTTGGAGAGGCATTTTTTCAAGTCTAGCGGGTAAAATAAAAACACATTATTCGAAAATAGCTAAAACAAATAAAACCGTCAATAATAATCCAACCAAATACCATAATAACCCCCAAGACGTTGCACCAGATAGTGTTAACCCTTGCAAGATCCGATTACGCGTGCCTTCTCTGTTTTCTGGCTGTTGATAAACGTTTTGATTCAGATTAGGAAGGGCATATTATGGCATTCAGAGGGTTACATTGAGATAGCCTTTACCCTTATACTTCCCACAGATCCTGTATAAACTCTTCTGATGCTAGCCAGAATAAAGTGTCTGGTTCACTTTTTGGTCGACTTTTTCATGTATTCATTATTTTCCTAGTTTCCTCCCTAGACCTCCATCAAACTTACAAAAAAACTTCCATTAGTTCCCCCTTCTAGATAAATATGTACATTTTTCAGTAGAAAAATGTCCCGGCCGTAGATCGGTTCTTCCAAAATTACAGGCTCACTATTGTTCGCCAGGAAAAATTTTGACACCTAAATAGCACGAAAAGTCTTAATATTGACAACAAAAATGGGGCGAAAGGTCTTAAAATCTCAAAAGCAACAAGGCTAAACTTGAGAGAGAAAGGGGTCCAGAAAAAATCCCTCGAGTGGAAATCTCCATTTAACCTCTACAACTCACAAACGTCTAGATTAATCGATTCTAATTTTTCTACCATTTGGGAAGGGTCAGCCAGGGAAAAGGTGTGAAAATGTATAGCCTGTTTGCTCTAGCCTTTTTTGAGTTACAGAGGTTAGGGTTGACGATGTATGGCCTACCTATTTTGGACAGGGTACAGTCGCGCTAATAAGTGATGTCTCGGCACCAAGTATGTTTTGATCAACAATTGGTATCAGCAATATCTAAGCTTCATTTCTTCATATCGAGTGAAATATACAAACATTTTCCTACACTTACCCACCCTATTAAACATCTGACAGACATTAATACAGCACAGAGGAAGCCAAACGTATTGACAACTGGGACATGACAACCCTTTCACGCATTTATGACGCAGAGGTTGCCAGATTAGCAATAAGAAATAGAGTTCTCTATCTATCTATCTATTGCCTGACGCCGTGATCCCCGAAGGGGTGGCCACGAACGAACCGCCCCCATGCACCTCTGTCCCCAGTCAGTCGACGCCCCTCCCCCCAACCAGCACCGCCTTCGTTCATGTAGTTCCTCACTCCATCCTTCCACCTCATATTCGGTCTACCTCTCCCCCTCTGTCCCTCCACCTCGCTCTCGTACACCCTCTTAGTCATTCTCTCGCTTTCCATACGTTCCATATGGCCGAACCATCTCAAGTTGGTTCTTTTCACACATTCCAGCACATCTACCTCCACACAACCTCCTTCTTACTTCCTCATTAGTCTGTCTATCCCTCCATGTACCTCCGCACGCACGTCTTATTCATTTCCACTGCTCTCACTCTTGGTCTGAGTCTCTCAACCAACGTCCATGCTTCGCTTCCGTAAGTCAGTGTCGGGATTACCACACTGTCATGCAAGGACTTTCTTCCATACTGACCACCCTATTTCTTGTTACTGCTTTTAGCGTTCCTACAACCCTCTTCCCCTGTTGTACCCTCCCATCTTTACTCAACACACTGCCCAGATACTTAAAAGAGTTGACGATCTCCATAGCCTGACCGTTCAGCTTCACATCACACTCTGTGACTTCACCCTTTTCAAAGACCATAACCTTGCTCTTCCCCGTATTTACCTTCAAATTCCGTTTTTTCGCACACTGTTCCAAAATCATTTACCAGACCCTGCAACTCCCATTCATTATCATCAGAACTGTATCATCCAAACAGCAGTATAGGTAGCTTCCACTCAATTCCTCCTTTTCAGCGATACACCAACATCCACTGCTCTTAATAGTATTTCTTTCATAACTCCATCCATATATACAGTAAACAACCACGGGGACATCACACACCCCTGTTTCAAACCAACATTCAGGTCAAAGAACTCGCTCTGCTCACTCTCCACACGTACTGCCGCCTTTGCACCCTCATACATGCTCTTCACTGCTTTCAGCAACTTGCCCTCTACTCCGTATATTCTAAGTACTTTCCACAAACCTTCTCTATCCACTCTGTCATAGGCCTTCTCTAAGTCCATAAAGGCAACATACACCTTTTGTTTCTTCTCCAGAGTTCTCTCACTCTTATAAATAATTACCTCTCCAAAATTAGTTTTCTGCCCACAGCTAACTCAAAGACAACTGCAGAGGTTGAAGTAACTAAACTAAAGGTTTCTTTCCCTGATGGTAACAAAGGCTTTAAAGTATTCCCAATAGGCTCAACACAGCTAACTCAAAGACAACTGCAGAGGTTGAAGTAACTAAACTAAAGGTTTCTAAATACTGATGGTAACAAAGGCTTTAAAGTATCCCCATAGGCTCAACACCGCTAACTCAAAGACAACTGCAGAGGTTGAAGTAACTAAACTAAAGGTTTCTAAATACCCCTGATGGTAACAAAGGCTTTAAGTATCCCCAATAGGCTCAACACAGCTAACTCAAAGACAACTGCAGAGGTTGAAGTAACTAAACTAAAGGTTTCTAAATACCCCTGATGGTAACAAAGGCTTTAAAGTATCCCCAATAGGCTCAACACAGCTAACTCAAAGACAACTGCAGAGGTTGAAGTAACTAAACTAAAGGTTTCTAAATACCCCTGATGGTAACAAAGGCTTTAAAGTATCCCCAATAGGCTCAAATCGCGTCATATGTTGGAGAGGGTTAATAGCGCGAGTACATAATATAATATTATGAAGATGTACAGAAATATAAGTTGTTGAGCCATTCTGTACCGGCGACGTGTTTGTATGATAACCTAGCTATACTATATGTAGGGTTTATGCAGCTTAAGAAGGTTCTGTGGTGGTACAATGGGTTAAGTGGGATACTTGGAAGCCTGTAATTGCTGAAGCCCCTTAATTTATAAACTGTTTATAATAATATAATAGCAACCAGTGTACAGTTAAGCGGGGTAACCTGCTTTGTGTTCTGTCCTGCCCTATCTTTCTCTGGCTTGTATCCATTTGGCCCCATTCAGCCTACTGTTTTAAGACGTTTATCCCCATCCAGGTGTCAATTTGTTTACTGGTGAGCGGTAGCGAGCCACATATTTTTTTATTTTTGTTTGACAGCAGGCTAAATTTGTAAATTTTTCGATAGAAAAATGTCTCCGGCGAAGCCGGATTTCTTCATATAATGCTGGCTCGCTATCGCTCGCCAGGAAGAAATCGACACCTTAGATGGGGATAAACGTCTTGAAACAGTTGGCTGAATGGGGCCGAATGGATACAAGCCAGAGAAAGAGAGAAAAGGACAGCAATAACAGCCAGCAGGTGACCCCCCTTAAAAAGCCGTCGCCGGTACAGAAAGGGTTAACCCCTTCAAGTTTATAAAGTGCCACCAACAATTAACAGGCTTCCAACTATCTATGGTAGTTTGTCTGACCCCCCTTCTCCCTCATGTTCAGTGCCATTAACAGGCTTCCAACTATCTATGGTTGTTTGTCTGACCCTCCTTCTCCCTCATGTTCAGTGCCATTAACAGGCTTCCAACTATCTATGGTTGTTTGTCTGACCCCCCTTCTCCCTCATGTTCAGTGCCATTAACAGGCTTCCAACTATCTATGGTTGTTTGTCTGACCCCCCTTCTCTCTCATGTTCAGTGCCATTAACAGGCTTCCAACTATCTATGGTTGTTTGTCTGACCCTCCTTCTCCCTCATGTTCAGTGCCATTAACAGGCTTCCAACTATCTATGGTTGTTTGTCTGACCCCCCTTCTCTCTCATGTTCAGTGCCATTAACAGGCTTCCAACTATCTATGGTTGTTTGTCTGACCCCCCTTCTCCCTCATGTTCAGTGCCATTAACAGGCTTCCAACTATCTATGGTTGTTTGTCTGACCCTCCTTCTCCCTCATGTTCAGTGCCATTAACAGGCTTCCAACTATCTATGGTTGTTTGTCTGACCCTCCTTCTCCCTCATGTTCAGTGCCATTAACAGGCTTCCAACTATCTATGGTTGTTTGTCTGACCCCCCTTCTCCCTCATGTTCAGTGCCATTAGCTTTCAGACTTTAAGGTCGACCCATTAGTTTGGCGATTTTAAGACCTGTCACCCCATTTCTTTGTCAATATTAGCACCTTTCGTGCTATTTAGGTGTCGATTTTTTCCTGGCGAACGATAGCGAGCCTTTAATTGTAGGAGGAAGCGGCCTTCGGCCGGGACTGACCGTTGCATTTGGTGAAAATCCGTTGAACGATCTAGGAGAAGTCTCCGGACTGACAGACAGACTGACAGACGGACGACAGTAATTTTGACCAGCATTGTACCACTATACAGGGGGCCGATACCACTCTGCTTACGCAGAGTTGATAAACAAATACAAATCTATTTTATGACGCAATATACAGTACATCCTTGTCTAGAGAAAATATGGTGCATAATTCCTCGTCAACACAAGCACCTACAACTGATTTATTGCTACCGTAGGATGCATAGATCACCTGGATGTGTGTGTGAGAATTTGTATTTTGTTTTTGTGTGTTCATTGTTTTCTGTTGTGTTGTCCCTATTCTGGCTCTGTCTTGAGTCGCCCCACAAAAAAGAGAAAACAAAAATAAAATAAAAAACAAGGTAAAATGGGGATTGGGCCTGAGTATATAGATAGATAGATAGATAGATAGATAGATAGATAGATAGACGATGCATAGGTCCCATTCCTCTTCCCACCAACCAACCTCTACCCACCAAAGGGATCGAACACCAGCCCAGCTAATTCTTTATACCACCTCTACACATTGACTTTGGCGCGGGCTTTTCCCTCCCTTCTTCCTGCCCGAGAGCTTTAAGGGAGGTGACCTGCTTTTTGTTATTTCTGTCATTTTCTCTCTTTCTCTGGCTTGTATCCATTCAGCCAACTATTTTAAGACGTTTATCCCCATCTAGGTGTTAATTTCTTCCTGGCGAGCGATAGCGACCCAGCATTATATGAAGAAATCCGGCTTCGCCGGAGAAATTTTTCTATCGAAAAATGTACAAATTTAGCCTGCTGTCAAACAAAAATAAAAAAATATGCTGGCTCGCTACCGCTCACCAGTAAAAAATTGACACCTGGATGGGGATAAACGTCTTAAAACAGTAGGCTGAATGGGGCCAAATGGATACAATTCTTCATATAATGGTGGCTCGCTATCGCTCGCCAGGAAGAAATCGACACCTAGATGGGGATAAACGTCTTAAAATAGTTGGCTGAATGGGACCGAATGGATACAAGCCAGAGAAAGAGAGAAAAGGACAGAAATAACAAAAAGCAGGTCACCCCCCTTAAGGAACTTCACTAGGTTTGCTTCCATTATTGAGTTGTTCGGGAGGATTCCTTCTCAGTTATAGTTGTTAACCCTTTCAAGCTCCAAGACGCATTTCCTTTCTGTTTTCTGGTAATTATTAGACGATTTTATTCAGATTAGGAAGGGTGTGTGGAAGTGAGAGGGTTGATTGAGATAGCCTTTACCCTTTTAATACCCACAGATCCTTCCTAAGCTGCATAAAATCGTCTAATGATGGCCATAATAAACTGTTAAAACGCGTCAGAGCTTCAAGGGGTTAATATATGTTACGAAGTGTTTTCCCTAGACCTCTATCAAGCTTATAATAACACCCCTCAGATCCCCCCTTCAAGATAAATGTGTACATTTTTCGGTAATACAAGTTCACTTTTTGGTCGATTTGTTTTCATTGATGAATTATTTTTCTACTTTCCTCCCTAGACATCCATTAAACTTAAAAACACATCCATTAGATCCCCCTTCTAGATTAATTTGTACATTTTTCGGTAAGCAAAATTTCTAGCCGAAGGCCGGTTCTTCCAAAATTATAGGCTCACTATCGTTCGCCAGGAAACAAATTGACACCTAAATAGCACGAAAGGTCTAAATATTGACAAAGAAATGGGGCGAAAGGTCTTAAAATCGACAAACTAATAGGGCAAACGTCTAAAAAACTCAAAACTAATGGGGATACGAATGAGAAACAAAGAGGACTAGAAGCATGGCCCATCTCTCCTTAACGAACACAATGTTGGCCGCTACGAGAACTATAGCGAACACAAACCCGGCCGCTACAAGAACTTAATTTAACCTAGCGTACCGGTACTTACCTTAACCGAACTAAATGTCACCGCCTCCAAATGATTCGGATTCCATTTCTGAGATAGGAGAGGTTGATTGGATGTGATCCATATACTGTGTGTGTGTGTGTGTATGCATATATATATATATACAGAGAGAGAGAGAGTGTGTGTGAGAGAGAAAGTTACACAGAGTTACACAGAGTTACACAGATGCTCAGGCCACACAGACCATGCGGTCCCAACTAGGTGGTCCGGCCTTAATACTACTAGACAGGGACAGTTTATAGTGAAAGAATAGGACAGTAAAGTAGAAGTGGAGAGAAAGAGAGAGGGAGAGGGAGAGGGAGGGAGGGACCTACCCTTACCACTGATAGAGCCTTAAAATATTCACATTCCCTAATTACCTCCAAGACTCACTGGAAAACCTGCCCTGATACTACTACTATTATTATTATTATTATTATTATTTTTTTTTTTTTTTTTTTTTTTTTTTTTTTTTTTAATGTTCATTCATTTTATTTTACAAGCATCAGATATTACTATTCTACACCATGCAACTTCAATCCAGTGTCCTTCCTATGCGATCCTCTGCCACTGCTGCCTCGTAGTCCACTTCTGCCACCGTCGCTGGTTGTGGTGCAGACAGTCTTGTTCCCCGCAGGCATAGTAGTGCTGATCTGAGCAACGAGAAAGATAGACGGCACCTCATCCAGGCTACAACGTGGCTCCTGGGCTGTTTCTTCTTCTCTGCGATGATCTCTGCAAGCCTTGAATAGAAGCACTGGGCCCTAGGTCCCATCCCTCCAGATGTGGTGAAGACTAGTGGGGTAAAGCTGCCATGTTCGATATTTAAGATCCTTTCCCCATATGCCCTGACCTTCTCTTGTTCATTCCTCTTGTGTGCAGCCTCCAGAGACAGCCCGCTGTAGCTATGGGCCATTGGGTCGAATATTCTTACGTCAAAGAATGCTCGCTGTGCTCTTGTCCAAAAACTTCTTGCACGAACGTCCACTCGTGCTTCGTTGGATGTGTTGGCCGTCCTGTGCTGCAAGATCTCTCCCTCCAAGGGAATGAGTGATGGTTCGCGCACCACATCTCGACACACCTCCCTGAGCATGTTCGCCGTTACATCTCTTACTTTCATCGTGCCTGATGCTGATGAATCCTCCCTTCTTACATATCATGCTGTGGTCTGCATCGTTGTTGATTCCACAAACGCACCGATCGGGCAGTCCTTCAATCGGCCAATCATACCTCAGTGCAATAGCATCATGAAATTCTTGTTTGTTTAGATTGAAGCCTTTTGCCTTGATTGGTAGTGTTGTCAGCCAATTTGAAGCACCCATTTCTTGTGCTATTTGTACTTTTCTTGTTAGTCTCGGGGAAAGTTGTCGCATCAATTGTGCCAGGTCATTTTTCTGTGAGTTTTGCCTCTATGACGTGATGGTCTTTCTGATGTTGTAGCTGTCCGCCTGGTCCACTTCGCCGTCAGGATCTTGCGCTACGAGCGTTCAGTGAGAGATTCTGTTATCTTTACTGAGTTCTCGTGTTCCGTTGTCGCCCTCCTCACCGGATTGATGATTCCAAGCCCTCCTAACCTAGGAGGAAGTGCGAGCAAACTCCCTCTCTGTAGCATTTGGGGTGTGGGACTTATCCAAGCTGGGATGAGTTTGTCTCTGATGGCATCTTCTAGCGGTTGAAGTTGTGGACCCACGTTTGGAATGGTACGCATCAAGTAGGTCCAGCGGTGTTTGACCCCATATGTGAATGCCGAATATGCAGCCTGTGGTTCCGTCTTTGCAATTTTGGCTAGTATTTCTATTTCGTTTACCCACTCTCTGACCTTCTCTTCCATGTATTGCTTCTTGAACTCTTCTGTGCCAATCACTGCCCCTAGATGACGCTGTCCGTCCTTTGTTACGACCACTTCACTACCGTTGAAAGCTTCTAAGGCATTTCGTAATGTTCTGCTTTTACTATCAGTATAGACTTACTAGCATTTGGAAAGTATCCTATTTCTGGTCCCACTTGTGATACTTGCTCCCACCAGCTCTTGAGATCATTGACTTTCCCTGCTCCAGTGAGATCATCTGCATAGGCCGCCTGCTTAACATGTGTCGTCTCATGTCTTGTTAATGATAGCAACACCGAGAGACCTAATGCGTACATCGCCATTGCTACTGGGTCCCCTTGTGTGGTTCCTTCCATTGATTTCAGTGCCGTTCAACGTCGTGAGTTTTGGTTGTTTACTATGAAGAGGTCTGCAGGCTGTTTATAGGTATTCTCTACATAGGTGGCTAAGCTGGGGCATTTTACCTTGATGTTGTGAATTGCTGTCTTTCTGTTGATGGTGGTAAAGGCATTTGATGCATCCACTAACAGCACGGCTACCCATTCTTCTTGCTCATATATTTCTTATTGCATGAATTGCTGCCTCTCCCCCTGCTTGGTGGCGAGCACACACTTGGAGATTTCCAGCCGCTGACCGCACATCGTCCTTCACCACCTCCATTATGCATTTTCCGATGATTCTTCTCAACACTTCACCCACCCCTACAGGTCTGCACCCTGGATTCTTGTCCAATGGTATTAGACGACAAGCTGTGTAGGCCTCCAAGTGTTGACAATCTTAAGTGGCCATTTTTCTTGCAAGATCTGCCAGCGCCCTGCGTAAGTCGGTCGCTGCAACTCCGAAAAGTGTGCTGATCAGGATTGTTCTCCAACCGTTTGCATCCATCCCTGAGGGTCCTGCACTGCCTTGTGTCCCTAGAGCCTTTTTCCAAATCTTCTCGCCTGTGATTTGTTCGTAGATGACGGGGTTCGGTGGTATATAAGCCCCTCTAGCTTCTGACTCTCGGATATACTAGGTTGCGGATGTTTCTCTTCCAGCAGCTTGATGGTATCTCTTGTGATAGGCAACAGCCCACCAGCTGCCTCCTTTGTCAGCGATCGTATTGCAGGTGCCACTTTACCTTGTCTCATCTGGTCGCCGAATCTCCTGGCCTTGTCCTCAGTGTTTTCTCTTTTGTGTTGCCGTCTGCCTTGGCTCTCTTGTAATGCTCTGGCTTCACTGAGTAAGTCATGCATGTTGTTATCATTCCACAGTTTCACTCTATTTGTTAGCGCTGTCACATTTTCCGCTTGTCTAGAATTGCGGTGAGTTTTTTGCAAGAAGAGATGTGGAATGCTGAAAAATAACTTGAGAGCATACGGGGCTAAAGGTCTGTCATAGACATAGTTATAAATGAGCTTTTTCATCTCTGTCAACAGTTTGGTGGTGGCGTCACATTTAGGTGGGTTGAATAAACTGTGTGCAGACCAATCTACAATTTCTACTACTACTACTACTACTATTACGCTGTTAAAATATGTGAATTCAAATGTAATAAAGATGTTACACATAAAAAGTGTTCGTCGTTTATGTGGGTTAATTTTAATACAGTCAGTCAGTAGCCAAACCCACACTATTTCAAGGGGTAGGGAGAATCAGCAAGAACAGGCTTGCTGATCCCCTAGTGGAAGTAATTTCAGGAGGTGGCATTCAATCCCAACCTCCTGGGGCTATCTGCGCCACAAAAGTGATGGGCGATGGGGTCGCCACATCCCTACGACGAATATTTAATACATAAACGATGTAAACACTTATGTGTATCATTTTTGTTTCCTTTGAACCCTTATTTCTTCAGTTATAATATTAATAATAATAATAATAATATTAATAATAAAAATAATAATAATAATACACGATTACAGAATTGTTTTTTGAATGACACAAGACACCTAATCAATATCATTTGGCCGGGGAGACTACCAAAGCCTGTACCGCCGGGACAGAGTTGGTAGGTAGTACATTAGAAGATTGCGCCTTTTATTCATGTGGCAAACCTCCATGGACTCCTTAGCGAAGGTTCGTTCCCCAGATTTCAGCTTTATCTGTAGCATGCTCTCGCCAACTCTCAATTTGTCCTCAGGAATCTCAATAACGTGGACTGGCTTGAAGAAGTAGACTCCATGACCATTATAATGCCTGCGGAGTTGGTCCTCTGAGAGAGGTACCTTAGCAACAGTCCTGAACTTCTTACAAGGGTTGTGGTGGAAGTTCATCCATCGTTCCTTTTGGGTCTTCTCCACCTTGATCTTGGCCACCGTGGCTACAGCGGGAAGTTCGGGCAGATTCTTCGCCTGTATGCCCTTCACTACTAGTTGCATTATGTATTGTTACCTTGTAATTTAACCTTGTAATATCACTTGTAAAAGACTTGCCAATCAAAGTATTTAAATTTAGATTAATAAATTCCTCACCGACAACAAGTTAATCAACAAAACCTAGCAAAGAATGAAAGAACGTGATACACTAGGTCTTGATCTGTTGAAATTTGGATAACGAATGAATCTCGCTGATCATCGGTGCATAATATATACATGTAATAATGTCTTACTTTTCTTTAAGTTTCATAATTATTTCATCAAAATATTTTTTGTAAATTTGCTGCATTCATTATTTGATTAATAATAATTATGAAATAAAGTAGTAAATAGTTTGTATAAGCATTATATACATGACAAATACATTAGTTATTCATAAAATATTAATTTTCTTTAAATAATTGAAAAGAGAAAACGGATTAAAATGGTAAGCTACTTTATAAATAATCTCAAACTAAAAAATATACACAAACAATTGTATATGCCCAAACAAAGACTCGCATTTACCCTCACAAATACACGCTCCTTCAGCTAACACCGTTTTCCAGAGTGTTGTGGCTTGTACTGAAGGGCGAATAAAGATGGAAGATTAAGGAGGAATTGTAATACTATATGTATTCCTTTTTAGTTTCCTCCCTAGACCTCCATCAAGATACTCAAGACCCCCATTCGAAAGAAATTTGTACATTTTTCGGTAGAACAATATCCCGCCCGGCCCAAGCTCGTTATCGCATTACATTTAGGTACGGAAGTTCTCAATATTAATGACAAAGAAATTGGGTGATTGGTATTAAAATCGTCAAACTAATAGGGCGAACGGTCTTAAAATGTCAAAACTAATGGGGCTAAGCGTGAGCGAAGGGAATCCAGAATAAATAAATAAATAAATACATAAGAACAAAATAAAAGAACTTATATATTGCTTGGGCTGAGTATAGGAAAGTACACTTTCCTCAAAACCCAAAAGATAATTTAACCGATAAAGCCATATGTGTAAATATATATTCTATTATTGTCCAATGGTTTTTCCTCCTCCATTAACAGCATTCATGTTGCATATTATCTATTTTTCACTTAAGAATTGGCTACATATTTTAAATTTTACATGGGTTAGGGGAGATGTTTTGATTTATTTAATATATTTACTTCATATTCGTATATCATATATCCGGGTTGATGGAACTCGTCAGCCTTGGTCGGCAACCTGTCTAGGGGAGTAAACCTTATAAAACTCAGTACTGCTATCTTAGGGTGAGCAGGTTAATGGATGGATTAGCTGCACACCACTGTAGAAAAATAGTGCTACAAAATACATGAAAGGCCTCGGAGTTAGACTGACTCTAAATTGAGTGGTCAATCCTGTAAGTCCTTCAGTAAACTGGCATGGGTTGTCCCTCTTAACATAAGAACATAAGAACATAAGAAAATGGGAGTCTGCAAAAACCCGATCGGCCCATACAAGGCAGATCCCTGTCACACCCAACCCCAATTACAAGACCCAATTATAGACCCACCTCACTAATACCTTGAGTACTGACCCCACCAAAACAGTCAGAGATTAACACAAGATTACGGGGGTCTGCTGAGCGCCGATTGACCCACACCTGGTAGATCCCCCTCACACCCAACCCATCTCGTCCATATGCCTACAGAGAGAGAGAGAGAGAGAGAGAGAGAGAGAGAGAGAGAGAGAGAGAGAGCAAACTGAACAAACAACTTAGTTATGTATTTATTTTTTATTTTTTTATTTTTTTCTATATTCCAACTTACTTCCTCTCGGGCATAGGCTGAGAGCCTTAACATTCACCGCTTTACAATGAACAGTGAAGCCCGTGAGGTCTTGTTCCAGTCTAGGGAGTGAGACATGTGAAGCACGTAGAGTACAAGGAGCACCTGCCATCTTGCCTTCACATGAGGCACGGTGCTCACTCATGGCCCGAAACGACCCCATCTCTGAAGCCACCTCGTTCCCGTGCTTCACTGTTTAACCCTACACTCGGACTATCACACTACACACACACAACGCCACCTGTTGAGCAGGATAACTCACCAGGCATTGCACCCCTATAGAATATTTTGAATATGGGAATATTCATACAGTGCTATTTAATCAGGGAACAATGAGGGTATTTTATTGACGTTTCGGTGGGCTTTGTGGTAATGCACTGATACTAGGTACAGCACAAATTCCATCCCACTAATATCTTCCCATTGAAACATCGGGATTTGAACCCGGGACCTTTGGATTACCAGGCCAGTGGTAAGACCACTCCACCACACCTCCCCCATGCTGGTTATATATGTGTAGACATAATTATATTCTTATTATTTGGTCATTCTTAACTTGTACAATTTGGAATTATATTTTACTGAATGTTTGAAACTGTTAAGGGGAGATATCCACTTGGAGGGATTGTTTTCTTGACCCCTTTCTCCCTCATGTTTAGCCCCATTGCTTTTGATATTATAAAACGTTTGCCCCATTAGTTAGCGATTTTAAGAACTTTCACCCCATATTAAGACCTTTCGTGCAATTCAGGTGTCTATTTTATCCTGGCGAGCGATAGCGAGCCTGTAATTTAAGAGGAACGGCCTTTGGACGGGAAATTTTTCTACCGAAAAATGTACAAATTTATCTTGAAAGGGACTCGAGGGGGTGTAATTTTAAGCTTGATGGAGGTCTAAGAAACACACTAAAATACCTCCCCTTAAGCTGAAGCAAGAGTAAAAGTATATAATGATAGAGATATACTGTATAATAGAGTATGATCGCGATTACCACTCCACCTACATCTTTACACTTAACCCCTGACCTGACCCTAAAAATAGGATGATAGACACTGGAAAGCCCCCCCCCCCCCCATATGACTCACTCAGGTATTTAAGCGCTTCTGTACCCCGGTGACGTCCTCACTTCATTATATTCGGCTACTATCA
The DNA here is from genome assembly GCA_032716605.1 of Paralithodes platypus. Classification (NCBI taxonomy): domain Eukaryota; kingdom Metazoa; phylum Arthropoda; class Malacostraca; order Decapoda; family Lithodidae; genus Paralithodes; species Paralithodes platypus. Next base: position 1,876,611 of record CM064517.1, read on the forward strand.
TGAGAATAGTACGGAACATAAGCAAAACCAGGAGTCAGCAGATAGCCGATTCGGCCCACACAAGGCAGATCCCTTTCTCAACCCAACACATTATTATTATACGTTATATGCAGCGTAGTGAAGGACGTTCTAGCGCGGAAATTTGCAAGGATTTACACCACTCTAAATTATTTCACTTTACCGCCATAGATCCTTGCTATAGCTGTAGAAAATCGGCTATTGCCTATGAAGGAGCCGAAGGGTAGGCTGCCTGTAACGAGGGTCTCCCTCAAAAGCCAAAATGAGGTGCCACGAGAGCCAACATTCAAGGGACTTTGGGGTCAAAATGGCTGGACACACGAAGAATGTGTAAAGCAGTCAAAATAAAAAACGGGTAAGTTTTCCCATAGGGTAAGCGAAACGATTGATTGAGGCGAGGATGAGTTCCAGAGTTCATTTTGCAATTCAGCATGACACACACATCACCGGTACTGTAAGGGGTTAAAACAGAGAAGAGAGGAGGGAGGGAGAATGTATAAGTATTTTTGTGTGTGAGAGAGAGAGTGTGTGTGTGTTTTGTGTGTGTCGTGTCGTGAGAAGAGGAGAGAGAGAGAGAGAGAGGAGAGGTGTGTGTGAGAGAGTGTGTGTGTGGATTTTGGTGTTTTTGTGTGTGGTGAGAGAGAGAGTGTGTGGGGTGGTGGGTGCTGTGTTGTGTGTTTGCTTACAGGGGATAGTCTTTCGCCTTGGAGGGCATATTTGTGTATGGCCACCCCCATCAAGGGGAGTAAGGCGTCTTCTGGCACATAGATAGATAGATAAACTTCATATTTTGTTTCTATTTTTTCCCTAGACACTCTTGAAACATTTTACAAATCCCCCAGTAACCAGACTTAGTTACATTATAAAGGTATTGGGGCCTTAGAACAAAATGCGGCTATTTTTTGTGATTTGTATATTAAATCCTTTCTACAAGTACACAATATGGATACATAAAACCAGATATATGCCCAGGAATTATGGAACTAAGTAGTAATTTGTGTTTTTAAAT